>PVKP010001062.1:0-160635 GCA_004027715.1 Plecturocebus donacophilus
AAAAAAAAAAAAAATGAAGATTTTTTAGTTTGACTTTTGTTATATCTGATATTTAAACATATATAGAAATATACCCAGAGTTTTCAGTCTCTCAATTTAGAGGACACAAGAAAGACAACACTTTGTAAACAATTTATAAGCAACTGATATATTAAACAAAATGCTACTATACCATTTGCATTGAAAAATACAATTTTCACAAAAAGCAAAAATATCAGCAGAGACTAGCTCATTCTTTGCCTAGATCAAATATGAAGACCCATATCATAAACCAAGACTACTTGATCAGAGCACAACAGTAATATGATTAGTTATCAAAAATAGATAATACATTGACAAAGTACCTATCTCTATTAGGAAAATGAATTTTAGTAATACTTTATAGATATTGAAGTAGCTTATGATTCTTTAGAATTTTGTTAAATGTATGTTTCTGTATTAAAGACGTGAATATAATACCGAGTATATCTTCTCAAGAAAAAGAACTGAAGGACAAAATCTCAGGTTGTTTGAGGCCTGGCCATTTGATTTTCAATACACTCTGTCTCTCAACAAACAATCATAAGTGCCAGTTTTTTCCAGTTATTCTACTTGTATATGGAAAGACTGACACGCAGCAACTATCCCAAATTTTCATCTCCGGTCAATAGTTTATATGTTACTTAAATTTAGAGGTTAGAAATTCCTCAAAGTACCTCACAGCATAGTCAGTCTAATCATAGCATCTCTTTTGCATCTGTTTGTATTCGTAGAGACACGAAGTTCAGACAATATTCTACATAAAGTCATGCCACTATGACCCGCACTGTGGGCAACATTAAATAGTTTAAGGCATTTTATCTTTTACCTGGGTCTGTGGTTTCTATGCAATATTAACCTTGTGCCAATCCCAAAGTTGTTATCATTTTACTTAGAAATATAATGTAAACATTAAGGCAACAATGACAAAATATGACAAATGTTAGTGCTTTTTAGTTAGAACATGGATTTGATAAAATATAGAAAAAGTATTTTGGTATTCCAGTTAAGTAAATAATATTCAGTAATATGTATCTATTACTGAAACAGTTTAGCCCCTGTATGAAAATAGAACTGAATAAACACCATGAGAATCTTGAGAACTAAATACAATTAAATAATAATCTTAATGAAAACTGTCCAAATTAATTAGCCATAGTCCTTGACCAAAGGAACTAAACATTTAAAAAGCATATTTCTTCTTTGAAAATAATATTCACCATCATCAAAAATTTCAATCATCACTTGACATATTCTTTATTCTATTTCTAGCATTGTTGAATGTGCAATTGTTTTTCTCCATCTTTCTGTCATGATTAACGTCAATATACGAAGCTGCCTGTGGAAAAAGTTTGGCAGCTACAGCCACCCAGATGTTAAAATACATGTTCTGTTAGCTCTGGCAGCTGGGTCTATGTATGCTTCCCAGTTACAGTTCTTGTCTAACCTCATGATTGGCTCCACTGTTAGCTTTGGTGACAGCTGTTCAGCTGTATTGAGGTTGGTCTATTATTTATTATTTATTGTAAACTATAGGCCAACTCAGCTAAGTGGCACTATCTACTAGATGTAATTGTGCTGAACAAATGTCTTGCCCCAGAATCCCTGATCTGGAGAATATAATATTATGGTACCAGAGGAGCCCATGGTCAGCAGAACCAGGAGGAGCATTAATTTTTTTTTTTAATCCTGTGCTTATTAGAGACCTTTTCTTTAGCTCTTTTGCACATCAACAATATAAATTATAAACTGGAAAACTTTATTTTCTTAAAAAAGTTTTAAAATATCACTAAAATATTTTTAAAATATTTTAAAACAAAATTAAGGAATTGAAACTTGCATTATTATTGTAAGAATTTAAACAAATAGAGCTCTTGCAATGAATTATAAAGTGTATGTTTAGGACACATACTATGAGAGAATTGACATAATCCAATGACTATATTTATACTTATAAATTTCCTTCTAAGAACTGGGTTAATAGCATATCACAAAAATTTTATTTTGTGATTTTATTATTATTTAATATGAGGCATTTTCTAATTTCCTATGTGGTTAATTGCTTTGGCCAGGTATTATTTATAAGTGTCATCTCATTTAAAAGCAAGTGCGGATTTTTTAATGTCTTCTTGTTATTGATTTTGAATTTAATTTTATTAGAAATATACTATATACTCTGTTAGATTTTAATCTGTTGAGATAATTTTATATATTTAGTGAAATAGTATGTGATCTAACAGCATATCATATGGATATTAAAAGATGTTTATTTTATAGTCCTTAGATTTAGGGTCTGATACAGTTTGGCGCTATTTCCACCCAGATCTCATGTTGAATTGCAATCTCCAGTGTTGGGGGAGGGACCTGGTGGGAGATGATTGGATCATGTTGGATCATGGAGGTGGATCTTTCCCTTGCTGTTCCCATGATAGTAAGTTCTCATAAGATCTAGTTGTTTGAAAGTGTGTGGCACTTCCCCCTTTGCTCTCTCTTCCTCCAGCCATGTGAAAATGTCCCTGCTTTGCCCGTGCCTTCTGCCATGATTTTAAGTTTCCTAAAGCCTTCTCATCCATGCTTTCTGTACAGCAGCCTGTGGAACTGTGAGTCGATTAAATCTCTTCTCCATAAATTAGTCTCAGGAATGTCTTTATAGAAGTGTGAAAACAAACTAATACAAAAAATTGGTGCCAGAAACGTGGGCATTACTATAAAGATACCTCAAAATGTGGAAGTGACTTTGGAACTGGGTAATGGGCAGAGGTTGGAACACTTTGGCAGGCTCAGAAGAAAACAGGAAGATGAGGGGAAGTTTGACTCTTTCTAGCAACTTGTTAAATTGTTGTGACCAAAATGTTGATAGTGATATGGACAATTATGTCCATGCTGAGATGGTCTCAGGTAGAGATGAGGAACTTATTGGGAACTGAAAAAATAAGGTTACGCTTGCTGTGCTTTAGCAAAAATTCTGGCAGCATTATCCCCCTGTCCTTGAGATCTGTGGAACTTTGAACTTGAGAGATGATTTAGGATATTTGGTGGAAGAAATTTCAAGCAGCAGAGCATTCAAGATGCAATCTGGCTGCTTCTAACAGCACATGCTTATATTCATAACCAGAGAGATTATCTGAAACTGGAAATTATATTTAAAAGAAAAGCTGAGCAGAAAAGTTTGGAAAATTTAAAGCATGGCCAAGTAGTAGAAAATAAAAACTTATTTTCTGTGGTGGAATTCAAGCTGACTGCAAAAAATTGCTGAAGCAAAGAAGCACCAAATGTTAATACCCAAGTCAATGGTGATGATGCCTCAAAGGCATTTTAGAGACCTTCATGGCAACACCTCCCATCACAGGCCTGGAAGCCTAGAGGGAAAATTGTTTTGTGTGCCAGGCCCAGGGCCTCACTCTTCTGTGCAGCCTTGTGTCATGGTGCCTGCATCACAGCCACTCCAGCTCCAGCTGTCACTAACAGAGGCCATGGTACAGCTCAGGCCACTGTTCCAGAGAACGCAAGCTGGAATCACCAAGGTTTCCATGTGGTGTTAAGCCTGTGGGTTAAAAGTTGAAGTTTGGGAGCCTCTGCCTAGATTTCAGAGGATCTGTAGAAATGCCTGAATGTCCAGACAGAAGTCTGCTGCAGGGATGGAGCCTTTTGGAGAACCTGTACTAAGACAGTTTGAAGGGGAAATGTGAGTTTGGAGCCCCTACAAAGAGTTCTTACTGGGACACTGCCTAATGGAGTTGTGAGAAAAAGGCCACTGTCTTTCGGCCCCCAAAATGGTAGATCCACCAACAGTTTGCACAATGAGCCTTGAAAAAGCTACAGGCACTCAATGCCAATCTATGAAAGCATCCACAGGGGCAGAGGTGCTGAAGTCCTTGTGTCAGTTAGGACTGGAATCAAGGGAGATTATTTTGGAACTTTAAGATTTAATGACTGCCCTGCCAGGTTTTGGACTTGCATGGGGCCTCTAGCCCCTTTGTTAGTGTCAATTTCACTCTTTTTGCATGTCATTTATTTATTGCATGTCATTTATTTATTTATTTGCATGTCATTTATCTTATTTGCATGTCATTTTATTTGCATGTCATCTTATTTGCATGTCATCTTATTATCATCTTATATGTCATCTTATATGTCATCTTATTTGCATGTCATTTATTTATTTATTAAAGTCATTTATTTCAGTGACTGTATTCCAATTATGTCTTGGAAGTAACAAATTTTTTTTATTTACAGGCTCAAGGCTCACAAATGGAAAGGACTTGCCTTGTCTCAGATGAGACTTTAGACTTTGATTTTTGAGTTAATACTGGAAAAAGTTAAGAATTCAGATTATTGAGAAGGCATAATAATGTTTTGAGATGTAAGAAGAAAGTGAGATTTGGGGAGGGTCAGGGCAAAATAGCATGGTTTGGCATTTTGTCCCTACCCAAATATCATGTTGAATTGTAATCTCCAATGTTGAGGGAGGGACATGGTGGGAAATGATTGAATCATGGGGGTGGATTTCCTCCTTGCTGTTCTTGTGATAGTGAATGAGATCTGCTCGTTTGAAAATGTTTAGCATTTATCACTTCTCTTTCTCTCTCTCTTCAGCTTTCCATGTGAAGATGTGCTTGTTTCCCCTTCACCTTCCCCCATGACTGTAAGTTTCCCATGGCCTCCTCAGCCATGCTTTCTGTATGGCCTGGGACACTGTAAGTCAATTAAATCTTTTTGCTTCATTAATTAGCTAGTCCCAAGTATGTATTTATAGCAGTGCAAAAAAAAAAAACTAATACAGGGTCCAAGATATTATTAAAATAAAAATATTTAAGTACAGCTAGATAATTTATGTTTTTATGGATTCTGTTACTTTTAAACTAGATTCTAAAGTGGGGAGTCTTACCATATGTAAATGTCACTGTGAGTTGTATTTTCTCCCAGTAGTACTGTTAGCTAGCTTTATGCATTTTGAAACTCCGCGTTTAACAGCATACTCATTTTGATGTTATGCTAATTGAAGTAATTTGATTATCATCATTGCAAAATAGCTCATTATTTTGGTAATATTCATTTTTTTGACTTCTCTGTTGCTTGAATAAATATCATAATAGCTTTCATTTGCATAGTGTATGCATTGGAAGGCTTATCTGGCATTTAGTCTCTACACATCTATATTTAAAGTATGTCTCTTATAAAAAGGATCCCTAGTTTTTAATTTCAAAGGTTAATCCATTTGTCTGTAAGAAAATGTTAATGTTATACTGTTTCTAATATTTTCTTAGTGTTTTTATTTGAATCATCTGTTTCCAAAAAGATCATCTCATCTCTATTTTCTACTTTCCTTGGTTCAATCCAATATATATTTTAAATTTTAATTTTTTAAATAATACATAATAGATGTGCAATATTTGAGGTAGATATGATGATTTAATGCAATCACACAATTTGCAAGATCAAATCAGTGTAATTGGAATATTCATAATCTTAATATTTATATTTTCTTTATGCTAGAAAAACTTGAATTATTCACTTCCATCTATTTTGAAATATACAATAGATTATTGGTAACTATATTTACCCTGCTGAACTATCCATCACTAGTTATTATTTCTTTGGTCAAACTGTATATTTATTTCCATTTACCAACCTTTCTTCATCTTCTGCCCACTTGCATTTCTGGCCTCTGATAATCACCAATCTAGTCTATCTTTGGAAGATTGATTTTTTTTAGCTTTCACATATGAGTGAGAACAAACAATATTTGTTTTCAAATATTTCAAATTCTTCTAGTTTCTGTGAAATACATAATATATGGTTACTAACTATAGTCACTCTAATCTCCTATTGAACATTAGAATTTATTTTTTCTACGTAACTGTATGTTTGCACCCAATAATGAATTTTTCTTTAATTTCCCCCTCCTATACAAAAACATTCTCAAACTGGGGAATCTAACATTCTATCTTTTATATCCATGAGTTCTTTTATATCAATTGATTTATATCAAAAGATATAAAAATTATATCTTTTATATCAATTGATTTCTGGGGAACAGGTGGTATTTGGTTACATAAATAGACTTTTTAGTGGTATTTTTTGAAGTTTTGGTGCATCCATCACCTGAGCAGTGTACATTGGACCCAAAGTGTATCCTCTGATCCTTCACCCCACACCCAGTCATTTTCCTGAGTCCCCGAAGTCCATTATATCATGAAGTATTTGTGTCTTTATAGCATACCTCCCACTTATGAGTGAAGACATATGATGTTTGCTTTTCCATTCCTGAGTTGCTTCATTTAGAATAATGGTCTCCAATTCCATCCAGGTTGCTGCAAATGTCATTATTTCATTACTCTTTATGGCTGAATAGTATTCCATGAAATATATGCCACATATACCATAATCAACCACTCTTTGGTTGATGGCTATTGAGGCTGGTTACATATTATTGCAATTGTGAGTTGTTCTGCTATAAACATGCATGTGCAGTTATCTTTTTAATAGAATGAACTTCATTTCCTCCAGGTAATTACCCTGTGGTGGGATTGCTGCATCAAATGATAGATACACCTTTACTTCCTTAAGGAATCTTCACACTGTATTCCACAGTGAATGTACTATTTACATTCCCACCAAGAGTGTAAAAATGTTGTCTTTTTACCCTATCCATGCCAACGTCTATTATTTTTTTATTTTAAATTATGGCCATTCTTGCAGGAGTAAGGTGGTATTTCATTCTTCTTTTGATTTGGATTTTCCTGATAGTTAGTGATGTTGAGCATTTTTTCCTGTTTGTTGGCCATTTACATATTCTCTTTTGAGATTTTTTTTTCATGTACTTAGCTCACTTTTTGATGGAATTGCTTGTTTTTAAATGCTGATTTGTTTGAGTTGCTTGTAGATTCTGAATATTGATCCTTTGTTCAATGTATAGATTATGAAAATATTCTCCCATTCTATGGACGGTCTGTTTACTCTGCTGATGATTTCGTTGTTACAAAGAAGCTTTTTAGAGTAATTAGGATCCATCTATTTATCTTTGTTTTTGGTTGCATTTTCTTCTGGGTTCTTAGGTATAAAGTCTTTGCCTAAGCCAATGTCTAGAAGTGTTTTTCCAATGTTATCTTCTATAATTTTTATGGTTTAGGATCTTAGATTTAAGTCTTTGATCCACCTTGAGGTGATTTTTGCATAAAGTAAAGAGGAGGATCCAGTTTTATTCTTCTACATGTGGGTTGCCAATTACCTTAGCACCATTTGTTGAATAGGGTGTCCTTTCTTCACTTACGTCTTGTTTGCTTTGTTGAAGAGGATGTGACTGTAAGTACTTGGCCTTACTTTTGTGTTCTCTATTCTGTTGGTCTAAACGAGTGCTTTTATGCCAGTACAATATTGTTTTTGTGACTGTGGTATTATAGTGTAGCTTGCGGTTGAGTAATATGATGCCTCCAGATTTGTTATTTTTATTTAGTATTGCTTTGGCTATGCACACTCTTTTTCAGTTCCATAACAATTTTAGAAATGATTCGATTCTCCACTTGGTTGCTGTTGGTGTATAGCAGGGTTACTAATTTTTGTACATTAATTTTGTATCCTGAACATTAATTTTGTATCCTGAAATTTGCTGAATTCGTTTATCAGTTCTAGGAGGTTTTTGAATATGTCTTTAGGATTTCCTAGGTATACAACTGTGTCATCAGCAAAGAGCAAAATCTTGACTTCTCCTTTACCAATTTGGATGTCCTATATTTCTTTATCTTTTCTGATTGCTATGGCTAGGACTTCCAGTATTATGTTGAATAGAAGTGGTGAAAGTAGGATCCTTGTCTTGTTACAGTTCTCAGGGGGATTGATTGTAGCTTTTTTCCATTCAGTATAATGTTAGCTATGGATTTATCATAGATGGTTTTTATTACCTTAAAGTATGTCCCTTCTATGCCAGTATTGCTGAGGATTTTAATATAAAGGAATGCTGTATTTTTTCAAGTATTTTTTTCTGCGTCTATTGAGATGATCATGCTATTTTTGTTTTTAATTATGTTTATGTGGTGTATCACATTTATTGACTTGCAGATATGAATCCATCCTTGCATCTGTAATATGAAACCAACTTGATCATGGTGGATTATCCTTTTAGTATGCTGTTAAACTTGGTTAGCTATTATATTGTTAAAATTTTTGCATCTATGTTGATCAGAGTTATTGGTCTGTATTTTTCTTATTTTGTTATGACCTTTCCTGGTTTCGGTATTAGGGCAATACTGGTTTCATAAAACAATTTAGGAAGGATTTCCTCTTTTTTTTGTCTTGTGGAATAGTGTCAATAGAATTGGTGCCAATACTTTTTTGAATTTCTAATAGAATTCACCTGTGAACTCATCTGGTTCAGGGCTTTTTTTTTTTGTTGGCAATGCTTTTATTACCATCTCAGTTTTGCTGCTTGTTACTGGTCTTGTAAGAGTTTCTATTTCTCCCTGGTTCAATCTAGGAGGGTTGCATATTTCCAGGAATGTACCTATGTCCTCTAGATTTTCTAGTTTATGTGCATAAAGGTGTTTATGGTAGCCTTGAATAATCTTTTGTATTTCTATGGTATCAGTTGTAATATCTCCTGTTTTGTTTCTAATTGAGTTTATTTGAATCTTCTTTCTTCTTGGTTAATTTTGCTAATGGTCTATCAATATTATTTATCTTTTCAAAGAACTAGCTTTACATTTACTTTATCTTTTGTATTATTTTTTGTTTTAATTTTATATATGTCTGCTCTGATCTTGGTTATTTCTTTTCTTCTGCTAGGTTTTGGTTTGGTTTGTTATGGTTTCTCTAAATCCTTGAGATGCAACCTTAGATTGCCTATTTGTGTTCTTTCAGACTTTTTGATGCAGGTATTTAATGCTATGAGCTTTTCTCTTAGTAACACATTTGCTGTATCACAGAGATTTGGTAGATTGTGCCACTATTATCATTCAGTTCAAAAAAATTTTTTTAAATTTCCATCTTTATTTCATTGTTTATCCACAATCAATCAGTAGCAGATTGTTTAATGTTCATGTCTTTGAATGGTTTTAAGGGTTGTTTTTGAAGTAAATTTCTAACTTTACTCCACTGCGGTCTGTGAGAGTGTTTGTTACAAGTTCAGCTTTCTTAAATTAGTTGATACTTGTTTTGTGGCCTATCATATAGTCTTTCTTGGAGAATGTTTCATATTCTTATTAAAAGAATGTCAGGCTGGGTGTGGCAGCTCACACCTGTAACCCTAGCACTTTGGAAAGCCAAGGTGGGCCAATCACCTAAGGTCAGGAGATCAAGACCAGCCTGCCCAACATAGTGAAATCCCACCTCTACTAAAAATACAAAAATGAGCTTGGCATAGTTGCACACTCCTGTAATCCTAGCTACTTGGGAGGTGGAGACAGGAGAATTACTTGAACCCAAGAGGTGGAGGTTGCAGTGAGCTGAGATCATGTCATTGCACTCCAGCCTGGGCAACAGAGTGAGGCTCTGTCTAAAAAAATTTTTTAAAAGAACATATATTCTGTAGTTGTTGAGTAGAATGTTCTGTAAATAATTACTAAGTCAGCTGGGAGCAGTGGCTCATGACTGCAATCCCATCACTTTGGAAGGGAGAGGTAGGCAGATCACAAGATCAAGAGATTAAGACCACCTTGGCCAAAATGGCAAAACCTCATTTCTACTAAAAGTCTACAAAATTAGCTGGTTGTGGTGGCGCACGTGCCTGAAGTCCCAGCTATTCAGGAGGTTGAGGCAGGAGGATCACTTGAAGTCAGGAGGCAGAGGTTGCAGTGAGTCATCATCATGCCACTGACCTTTCAGTAAGCCAAGATCATGCCACTGCACTCCAGCCTGGTGACAAAGTGAGGCTCCATCTTAATAATAAGAATAGTCATGTAGGATATAGTTTATGTCTATTATTTATTTGTTGACTTTCTGTCTTGATGACCTGTGTAATGCTGTCAGTGAAGTATTGAAGAGCCCTACTATTACTGTGTTGCTGTCCATCTTATTTCTTCGGTCTAGTAGTAGTTGTTTTTAAAACATGAAAGCTCCAGTGTTAGGCACATATATATTCAGGATTGTGATATTTTTCTGTTGAACTAGTCCTTTTATCATTAATGTTTCTTTTTGTCTTTTTTTTTAGCTGCTATTAGTTTAAAATCTATTTTGTTTGACATAAGAATAGCTACTCCTGTTTGTTTTTTGATTTCCACTTAAATTTAATATCTTTTTCACCCTTCACCTTGTTTATGTGAGTCCTTATGTGTGAGGTGAGTCTCTTAAGGACAGCAGATATTTTTTTGGTGGTTTCTTACCCATTCTGCTGTTCCATACCTTTTAAGTGAAACATTTAGGCTATTTACATTCAACATTAGTATTGAGATGTGAGGTACTATTTATTGTGCTATTTGTTGCATGAAAACCTAAGTTTTTTAAATCATTATGTTGTTTTTCTGATAAGTCCTATGAGATTTATAATTTAATAGGATTCCATTTAGGCATATTTTGAGGATTTGTTTCAAGATTTATAGCTCCTTTTAGCAGTTCTTGTAGTTCTGGCTTGGTAGTAGCAAATTCTCTCAGCATTTGTTTGTCTGAAAAATATTATATCTTTTATTAATTTATAATGCTTAGTTTTGCTGGATCCAAAATTCTTGGGTGATAATTGTTCTGTTTAAGGAAGTTAGTATAGGACTCCAATCCTTTCTAGCTTGTAAGTTTTATGCCAAGAAATCTGCTGTTAATCTGATAGATTTTTCTTTATAGTTTACCTGATGCTTTTGCCTCTCAGCTCTTAACATTTTTTCAATTTTACATAACTTTAGATAACTTGATGAATATGTGCCTAGGTGATGATCATTTTGTGATGAATTGCCTATGTGTTCTTTTACCTTCCTGCATTTGGATGTCTAGATCTCTGGCAAGGTTAAGAAATTATTCCCTCAAATATGTTTTCAAAACTTATAGAATTTTTTATTCCTTGAGAATACCAATTATTCTTAGGTTTGATTGCTTAATATTATCCCAGACTTCTTGGAGGCTTTGTTAATTTTATTTATTTATTTTTTTATCTTTGTGTTAATTCAAGAGCTGTGTCTTCAACCTCTGAAATTCTTTCTTCTACTTGTCCTCTTCTATTGCTGAGAATTTCCAGTGTGTTTTACAATTCTCTAAGTGTTTCCTTCATTTCCAGGAGTTGCAATCATTCTTTATTTATGCTATCTATTTTATTGGAGATTTTTCCATTCATATCCTGTATCTTTTTTTTTTCTTATCATTTGACTTTACTTTTCTATCCTGCATCTTTGATTAGCTTAATAGTTGACCTTCTGAATTCTTTTCTCTGACAATTCAGACGTTTCTTCCTGGTTTGAATCCATTTCTGGTGAGCTAGTATTATCTTTTAGGGGGTGTTAAAGAATTTTGTTTTGTCATATTACCAGAATTGTTTTCCTGGTTCCTTCTTATTTGGGTAGACCATGTCAGAGAGAAGTTCTGGGGCTCAAGGCCTGCTGTTCAAATTGTTTTGTCCCACAGGGTGCTCCTTTGATATAGTGCTTTCCCCTTTTCCCCTAGAAATGGGGCTTCCTGAGAGCTGAACTGCAGTAGTTGTTATTTCTCTTCTGACTCTAACCACCTGGCAGAGCTAACAGGCTCTGAGTTGGTACTGGAGAATGTCCTCAGAGTCCTGTGATGTGACCCATCTTCAGGTCTTTCCGCTGTGAATCCCAGCACCTGCTCTTGTGGAGGTAGCAAAGGAGTGAAATGGACTCTGTGAGGGAGGGTCCTTGGTTGCATTTTTGTTAAGTGCACTAGTTTAGTGTTTTTTGCATTTTCAAGCAGGAGGTTGTGCTTTCAAGAGCACATCAACTGTGGTAGGTTAGGGAGAATCAGACGGTAGGCAGATTATGTTTTTCTCTCTGGCTACCAGAATGCATAGAGAAAGACCATCGGGTGGGGGTTAGGGTTAGGCATGTCTGTGTTCTAGAGTCTTCTTCCATGGGGCTTGCTGTGGCTCCTGTAAGGAATGGGGTGTGGTTCCCAGACCAAGGAAATTATGTTCCCAGAGGGATTGTGACTATCTCTGTTGCATTACACAAGTTACCATGGAAGTGGGGAAAAGCTAGCAGCCACAGTCCTCACCCAGCTCCCATGCAGCCCATTACCCAAAAGGCTGGTCTCGCTCCCACTGTGTCCCCTGAACAGCACCAACTTTTACTTCCAGGCAGCCAGTGAGCTGGGCTGAGAACTTTTCCCTGCTTCAAAACCAAGCCCACTCACATTTCCTTGGATATCCCACAGAACCTACAGCAGCAACCAGCCTCCTTCAGAGGGTCTGTGGATTCTCTTGATTTTCTTGGTATGTTCCTGCAGTAGCTCTTGGAGCAAAAGTTCATAATATAAGTTTACACATGCTGCTCTGTCTATTCAAGTGGGTGCTGTGAATTAGTCCTGCTTCCTGTCTGCCGTTTTTCCTCAATCAATTCCATAAGTTTATTTTTTAAATTTAGCTTCTACATGCGAGTAAGAGCATGTAATACGTGTCATTCCGTGGCTGGCTTATTTTTTGCTATTGAGTTGTTTGAGGGCTTTATATATTCTGGTTATTAATCTCTGGTCAGATGGATACTTGGTAAATATTTTCTTTCCTTTTGTTGGTTGTCTTTTCCCTATGTTGCTTCCTTTGCTATACAGAAGCTTTTATCTTAATGCAATTCCACTTGTGTAGTTTTGCTTTGGTTATGAGTGCTTTTGCAGTCTTTCACAAAAAAAAAAAAAAAAAAAAAAAAAAAAAAAAAAAAAAATTACTCAATCTAGTGTCCTGAAGCAGATCTACAGTGTTTTCTTTTAGTAGTTTTAGTTTCAGGCGTTATAGTTTAGTCTTTAATCTGCTTTTATTTGGTTTTTGTGTTTGGTGAGAAATAGGGGCCTAGTGTCATTCTTTGGCATATAGATAATCTGGTTTTCTCAGCACCGCTTTTTGAAGGTGCTGTCTTTTCCTTATTGGATGAACGTAGTGTTTTGTTGAAAAATAATTAGCTCTAGATGTGTGAATTTGTATCTGGGTTTGTATTCTGTTCCATTGGTTTATATGGATTTTTCATGTCAGTATCATGCTGATTTGTTTACAATAACATTGTAGTTATTTTGATGTCAGCTAGTGTGATGCCTCTAACTGTGTTCCTTTTGCTTAGGATTACTTTTGCTTTTTAAGATATTTCATGGTGCCATATACATTTTAGGAGATTTTTCCATTCCTAAGACAAATGTCATTTGTGTTTCTGTAAACTGCTTTGGGTAACATTGTCATTTAAACAATATGATTTCTTCCAATCCTTGAGCCTGGACTGTATTTCCATTTTGGGGGGTGTTCCCTTCAATTTTCTTTATTTTCTGTCTCTCTCTTTTTCTCTTTCTTTCTTTCCTTCAGACAGAGTCTCGCTCTGTCACCCAGGCAGGAGTGCAGTGGTAAGATCTGGACTCACTGCAACCTCTACTTCCCGATTCAAGTGATTCTCATGCCTCAGCCTCCCAAGTAGCTGGGATTACAGGCATGCACCACCACACCCAGGTAATTTTTGTATTTTTAGTAAATACAGGGTTTCACCATGTTGGCCAGGCTGGTCTCAAACTCCTGACCTCAAGTGATCCACCCACCTTTGGCCTCCCAAAGTGCTGGGATTACAGCTGTGAGCCACCGCACCTGGCCTCAATTTCTTTTATCAGTTTTTAATAGTTTCCCTTCTAGAGCTCTTTCACTTCTTAGGTTAAAATGATTCCTAGGTGCTTTATATTCTTTGTAGCTATTATACATGGGATTGATTTATTGATTTCTACTCAGATTGTTAGAACTGTTAGAGTAAAAGTCAAGCTGAATTTGCTTATTGGCTCTAACAGCTTTTGGTGGAGTGGTCAGGTTTTCTAAGTATATGATTACATCATCTGTGAAGAAGGCTGATTTGACTATTTCCTTTCCAGTTTGGATACCCTTTATTTCTTTGTTCTATTGCCTAATTGCTGTAGCTAAGACTGTCAGTATTATGTGGAATAAAGTGGGGAAAGTGGACATCTTTGTCTTGTTCCAGATCTTAGAGAGAAGGATTTCATGTCTCCCCATTTCTTTATGAAGATAACAGTGGGTTTGTCATATATGACCTTTGTTATCTTGAGCTATGTTCTTCTATAACCAATTTGTTGAGTGTTTTTATTATAAGGTGATATTATTTCATACATTTCAGCATCTCTTGAAATGATTATATGGCTTTGTTCTTGATTCTGTTAATGCAGTGTATCATGTTTATTGATTTGGATATGTTGAATGAGTCTTGCATCCCTGGATGAATCCCACTTGGTCACAACTTTTTAAATGTGAATTCAGTTTGCTAGCATTTTATTGAAGATCTTTGCATCTATGTTCATCATTGATCCTGGCTGCTGGTAGTTTTCTGTTTTTCTTTTTCTTTTTTTTTTTTTTTTTGGTTATATCCTTCTCTTATTTTGGTGTCAGTGTAATGCAGGACTCATAGAATGATTTTGGAAGTATTCCCATCTCTTCAATTTTTGGAATACCTCTAGTAGGATTGCTACTAGCTCTTTAAATGTCTGGTAGAATTCAGCAGTGAAACCATCAGTTCTTAGGCTTTTCTAGGGTGTAAGTATTATTACAGCTCTGATCTCATAACTTGTTTTTGTTTTCTGTTTCTTCATGGTTCAATCTTGGTAGGCTGGGTGAGTCCAGAAATTTATTTATTTATTCTCAGTTTTCCAATTTGTTAGAGATAGTTGTTCATAATAGTCTCTAATGTTTCTTTGTATTTCTGTGGTCTCATTTTTTGTCTTATTTTTTGTCTCTGATTTTGTTTTAGTCTATTTTCTTTTTTTCTTAGTCTAGATGACGCTTTGTGGATTTTATCTTTTCAAAACCCAACTTTTTGTTTGTTGATAGTATGTAATTTTTTAGTACCAATTTTATTTATTTAGACTTTGATCTTTATTATTTCTTTCTTTATGCTAATTTTATGATTGATTTGTTTATGCTTTTCTAGTTCCTTGAGGTATGTTGTTTGGATTTTTATTTCAACTCTTCCTAATTGTTTTCCTTTTAGTTCTGATTTTGCTCTGTACCAGATATTGGTGTATTATTGTTTCATTTTCATTTCTTTCTAGAAATTTTTTTAGTTTCCTTTTTAATTTCTTCATTGACCTGCTGGTCGTTCAGAATTACCTTGTTTAATTTTCTTGTGTTTTGCCTATCTTTGGAAGTTTCATTTTTCATTGATATCTAATTTTATTCCTTTGTGATCAGAAAAGATACTTAATATCATTTTCAGTTTTTTGAAAATTTGTTTAGACTTCTCTTGTGGCCTAAAGTTTGGTCTAATCTAGACAATGTTGCATGTGATAATGAGAATAATATGCATTCTATAGCAGCCATATGAAATGTCCTGTACACATTCATTAGACATATTTGTCTACTATGCAGTTTAACTCTAATGTTTCTTCATTAATTAACCGTCTGGATTATCTCTCCAGTAGTGTCAGTGACATGTTGAAGTCCCCTACTATAATTGTATTGACATATATCTCTTATTTTAGATCTATTGGCTTTATATAAATGGGTGGTTCTACGGTAGATGCATAAATATTTATAAATTTTATATTCTCTTACTGAATTTACCTTTTTATTATTGTACAGTGGCAGTCTTGGTCTCTTTGAGTAGTCTTTGACTTGTATTTGAGTTATCTGTTACCAGTAAAGCTATCCTTGCTCTTCTTTGGTTTCTACTTGCATGGTATATTATTTTCACCTTTTTACTTGTAGTAAATATGTGTCTTTATAAGAGAATTCATTTTCTTGTAGGCAGCATATAATTTGGTGTTGTTTCCTCATCCATTCAGAATTCTGACTTTTAATTTTAGAGAATTGAGTTTGCTAACATTCTGTGCTAATACTGATAAGTAAAAATTTACTAATAACAGTTTATTGTGGGTTTTCTGAATGTTTTGTAACTCTTCCCTTGCTTTTTTTTTTTTTCCTTCCTGCCTTCCTTTGTGGTCACACAATTTTCCCTGGTATTATATTTTATTGCTTTTATTTTTAATGAATATATTATGGGTTTCTCAATTGTGGTTACTATGAGGCTTATAGAAAATAATTTTAAATACATTATTTTGAAGAAATGACATCTAAGATGAAGACTGGAAGTAGTGTTAGCATACATCTCCTACTTGGAAAGACAAAATAGTGTGTAGAGGTCCATACTGCAAATTATTTTTCAAGAAGCAATGCAGAAATTTAACAGGAAACCACAGATGCTTTGAAAAAAGCATCAGGCTTCTGCCTACACTATGAGTCAAATAGAAAATTTTAAGTCCCCAGACTGTGATAGGGGGAGAAATTGTCCCCAGAATATACACTCCCACTGGGTAATTTGTAAATCCAGGTCACAAGAGAAGGTCAACCATACCCAGTGCTGGAAGAGATTTATGGAGCTGTGGGCTTATAAAAGGAGCTGCAGTGGGAACAGCCTTGTCAGCATTCCCAGTCTAGCACAAACCAAGGGAAGGTGATTCTGATTTTGCATCACAGGGAAACTCACAGAAGTCTTCTGGCTAACTCAGGCAGCAGTTTCAGAGTGAGAGAAGCTTCTAACTGAAATATGTAATACAGTCTCAAGTGGGGACAAATTCCCTTGTCCATAACCAGGGGCAAGTGGGAAGTCTGCTGCAGCCACAAGCGTAAGAGCTAGGCACCCTGGCTTTGTAGGCAGACTGGGAGGAGCATGGCCTGAAAGCCACATTGTTGTCTCCATCAGGAAGTCTTACGGACTGCAGCAGATTTGAGTTCTGATCCCAGACTGCCTGGAATATCCTGAGCTGCCGCTTGTGAGAAACTGCAGGTGTGGCACCAGCCTTGCCAAGTGTATGGAAGTCAGGTGGGCCTTCCTGCTGCCTGTTACTGCCCACTTCCTTTGCAAACTCTTCTGTGCAGCAGAGGCAGCTGTGTTCCAGCATGTAATATTACCTCAGTGGGCAGAAAACCACTCCCCAAACCACACAGGTGCTTCCGCTTGCCCCACATGTAGAGAGAGAGTGTGGACCTGCCTGACAGAGCCCCCACGTGGTTTTGCCCCTCCACTTGCCCTGGTAGCTTCAGACAAGGGAGAGAATATTTTGGAAGCTCTATGGCTTCTATGTAATGAAAAAACACTTGTACTGACAAAAGCTGTTAAGATTTTTTTTAAAGTTTCTAAAGAGATGACATCTTTTCTGAGATCACACAGGTAAGAATACAAAATCAAATAATAAAACATACCCTCCAAATAATATCTTCTTTCCCCTCACATTTTGACTTTATATTACCTCAGTTTACATATTTTATATTGTGTATTTCTCAATAGATTAATATCAAGTATTATTATTTGTAATATATTTGTTTTTTGCACTTCATACTACAGTTACGAAGGGATTGCACATCATAATTATGGTATTAGAGTATTCTGTGTTTGTCTATGTACTTAATTTTACAAATGTGTTTTATATCTTCAAATATATTTGCCTCTTAGTATTTTTTGTTTGTTTTATTACTGTAGAAACAATAGTTGGTGGAAAATTTGTGTACTTGGTGCAGGGAAGAGTCAGGGAAGCATCATTGCAAATCTGGAAGTTTGATTCTCTCTTAACATCTGCTCAAATTTTTGTTTTACTTCCCTGTAGTCCCATTAACTATATTTGGTTTCTGAAATATTACTGGTGATAGTGTCTGTGATGTATATTTGCTTTTGGTTTTCTGTGGGAGGGAGTAAAGCCAAGCTGCTTCTCTGCTACCGTTTTGGAACCAGAAGTCAATGGTGTGTGTTTTTAATTTATGTTTTTATTTTGAACTATAAAATTTATGATAAGCTTTATTGATAGTTGTAGTGATTAAAATTTTCATTCTCAGTTTTCATAGATGTAGTATTATATCATTTTATATGTGTTATTTTTATAATTATATATATAAAATATATATGTGTGTTTCATTCTTGATATTAATGACAAAATATGCTCTTTGAAATTTTTATGCATCATATAGATTTAAAAGAAAGGAAAACAAAAAGATTATCTACCTATCTTTCTATATATTTATCTATCTAGTTGTCTTTCTTTCTATCTCTATATGATCTTTTATATATACTGACACATTACTAGTTATGGTGTTCTTTCTCTCCAGTCATTTCAAGTTTTCCTTTATGTTGATTCCCTTCAGCATGAAAAGTTTCCTTTATTATGTCTAATAATATAGGTTTACAGTTAGTAAATTATCTCAAACTTAATTAATTAAATTGGCATTATTTTATATTACTTCTCTAAAGGGATTTTATGTTGACATGAAATTATGAGTGGATAATTAATTTTATTCCTTTACAGAGTTTAAAAAATTTCATCTTCTTCCAGCCACCACTGTTTCTAAAGAGAAGTCAGCCATAATTTTTGTTGTTTTTATCTTCTATGTAAAACATCTTTTAAAAAAATTGACTGCCCCTAAAATGGCTTTTTCAGTTTTATGTTCAGCTATTTGTAGGGATTAAGGAGTTTTCTATATAATCATTGTTATTTGTGTGCACTTTAATTTGTAGGTTTATATCTTACAACAAATTTTGGAAATTTTTGGCCACTACATATTCAAATGTATTTCTGCACATTTTCATTTTTTTTTCTATTTTTTGGCTTTAAGTACATGTATAATAAGATTTTATCAAAAGTCATTAATAGTCTGTTCATTTTTTAAATGGAATCAATTATAAATGAAAGTATAGTCTGTTTTATACCAGCACATATTCAAGGTCAATAGAAAATGTATACAAAATATATTTAAATTTGTATAAAGTGATTGGTAATCAAAGGAAGAAACAAGGGTTTATGATGAAGGTAAAAACAAAGAAATAAGAGAAGCTTAAAGGAGTGAGCACTTTTTTTTTGTCTTGTTTTCCCTACAGATGTGTGACAATTTGAAAATAGCATGAGAATTGCTGAGATAGCATAACTCTCAGTCTTCTTATGAGGCTGGCAAGAGTGAAAAAAGTTGAACTTCAATCTCCACTAAAAAACAAGAGGCCTAATCAGCATTTTGGCTTTTATTTAGGCCTCTTTTACACAAGTACATCTTGTAAAAGGTAGCCTTGAAACATCCAATCTTCACATTGAGATTAATCACAGATTCAGGTACACCTTTACAACAACAATTTGCTTAAAGCAAAAGGTTATTACTAGAGTAAATTAACATTATTAAGGCCCTCAAAATTTATTGTCATGTTTCTAAACTCAGTGCCTAACATTTATATAAAAATAACAAAAGCATCAGAAGCAGGAGGAAAAAATATGGACCTACAGTAGATTGTTGACTAAGAGCTTAAAAGATGTATGGTTAAGAATGTAAAGAAAATAATAAAGCAAAAAGAAAAATGATGAGAATAAGATAATAACAGATCTTATAAACCCAAATGCCCACTTCATACAAAATTAGGAAGATAGGCTGGTATCTATTTTAAAAAATAAAGTGATATTTCTATTTTAGAAATATCACTTTCCCAGTTCTATACAATTTTTCACTTTCAATGCCAATTATACAATAAAAAATTATGATCCATGCTAAAAAATATATTCTACTGACCAAAACTAAAGAGAAACAATAGTTAATTAAAGCACATCTTCAGGAGATTGGGTTGTTGAGAATCAAAAGAATTTTAAATTACTGTTATTAATATGTTCAAGATAATAGAGAAGATACACCCAAAGGGAAATAATTTGGAAAGTTTTGACAAAAAAATTGCAATTCCTAAAAATATCAATAATAAGAAGTGCAGAATACAGCTATTAGGTGAGTTTAGTAGAAGACTGAACACAGTAATCTGTAAGGTGGGAGGATTAATAATAGAATTAATTTCAGGCTGGCTGACAAAAACTCTATCTCTTTCTCTGGGGATGCCTAGATACCTTTCTTTGATTGTGGTTTGTTGGTTTTATTCTTAGCTAAGATAGGGACAGTAGCATTTATTATATACTTTTCAATGTCTGAAATTTTTCTCATGACACCTAGTTAGTCTCTTTGCTGTTGGCTTTGCAATTACCCTATTCAATTTACTAAGCCTGTTTAACCACTGAGTGAGCCAGAGAGCTTTTTAGATGTGTTCTCTCATAGTCAAGATTTTTTGCACAAACCTTGATCATTCAAGCTAGTCTCAATGCAGTGATTGGCCCAAGTGAAGGCTCACACTACAGATACCCAATGGATTTCCAATGGTTGCCTTCATTCTCTTTCTATTGCTACACCACATGATTCACTTTAAGTAAAAGTCTCACATCCATGCAATCTCTGGTATCTGGTAAATAGCTTCAAATATATGAATTTGGAAACAATACAACTCATTAGCTGAAAGATAAGTCAAAATTTTTTCTCAAACAAGAGAAAATGAAATATGAAGTAGATGTAAGTGATATATAGAACAAAAGGAAGGAAAACTTAGAGAATTGGGCAAAAGCAATCACCTAAGATGTGATAATGAAGATTTTCTAAATGAAAAACTTCATCCCCTGGACAATGTCTGCTTCAGTAGTGAACAGACTGCTTGATATTAGGAAAGAAGCTTCTAGTGTGCTAATGATTTATATTAGTTTTATATGCTGGAAGCCACATTATCTCCAAATTTTCAGGATAAACCAATGCCTATTTATGATTTCAATTTCTGTAGGTCAGAAGTCCAGACAAACTATAATTAGATTCTCTGGTCAGGGTCTCACAAAGTAGAAATCAAGGTGTTAGCCAGGATTCATTTTTATTTGGAGTTCATGGCCCTCTTCTGAGCTCATTAGGTTGTTAGTGTAATTTGGTTCTTTGTGATTGTAGAAGTGAGGTCTCCATTTTCTTAACTGGCTGTCCACGGAGGTTGTTCACCTTGCCTAAAGACACTTTCAATTCCTAGGCATGTATCTGCCTCACAATATGGAAACTTCTCTTCAAAGCCAGCAGGATAAAGATTCTAAGATCAGTAGTGATCTCAGGCCCTCTTTTAACGTCTTGCACCGAACTGATTCTTACCCACCCAGAATAATCTTCCTTTCAATTACTTAAAATAAAATGATTTGGGACTTTAACTACATATGCAAAATCCTTTCACCTTTCCCATATAATGTTGCCTTACCGCAGAAATAAAATCCCATCGTTTTCACATGGGATGCCTGCAATCAAGGGAGGATGATTGTACACGGTGAGTACAGGGTCAGAGACAAGAATCTTTGAGGTTATCTTAGAATTCTGTCAACGACACAATACTAGAGAGATTGAGAAATTCAGTGATTATGTGACTGGAACTATCCCTTAGCATTATTAAATCTGCTAAACAAAATATATACATTAGCAATCTTTCAAATCACTAAAATGATAATTTGCTATAGAAGTTAAGAAGTCCCATTGCACACCATTAAATATCATGGACTAGTGGCATAGAAACATATGCCTATTTTTGCAATGACCATTTCTCTCAGCTCATGTATATAATCTTATGGGTGAGGGAAAGTTTCTTAAACTCATCTCACAAAAGAGGGAATGTAATCGGTCCTAGTTTATGTATGAGTCAATTTGATATGTTGAAATGAGATGAGTTATTCATTCTTATCAGAAATTATGAATAATCTGGATAGAGTTTATTTCCCTAATATGTTCCTTGCCAAAATCGCTGAGAGTTTTGCATTTTTCTAACACAATCTGTAATAACCTAATGAATAACTCATAATATGGGACTCTACATGTATTGCCTTACAATAATTTTTTTTCACAGCCAATTAGGTGCTTAATGAGTGAAAGATCACTTGAAGTATTAAATCATTCTGTAAGGGAGAGAACTAAAGCTAGACTATCAGAACTTCAGAAGTTTTATTAAATAAACAGGTTTCTATTTTCCCTTGAGATTTATTTCTTGAACAGTATCATTCATAGATCCTATTGAGTCATATTATATATAGTAACTGATTTTTTTTTGTACTCTTAAGTTTTTGCCAGTATGATGTTCTGTAGGATGATAAAATGATTAAGAATTCTGCCAAGTAAATCAATACAGAGTAAGGTGGTTGCAAATACTTGATGCAAAAAGAAAAAGAAATGATAATTATGTCTACTGTTTCCTGGGCCAGGTAGTCAGGTGAAGATTCTGGTATTCTCTGATTTTCAAATTTACAACATATTGGTGTTAACCTCATGAAGTTTGGTCTGTCACTCACCAAAACTCATTAGAAATTCCTAGCACTGCAGGTTTTTCATGTGAATGGTATACATTCCACAAAATAGGTAATCACATAAAGACAATTAGAGAATGACTGAGGAGTTATTAAATATAACTTCTCATTTTTTACTTTCTTGTATATTATATCATAATAAACAGTAAACAATTATCTGGATTAGCAATTAAAAGGTACCCCTAACAATATAAATTATTTATGTAAACACTGTTACTGTTTAGGTTAAAAGAATTTTTAAATCTCTTTGCATAAGTTTCTTGTATATAAACTTGGAATTGTCTGGCTTCAATCATCTAAGAGAGAGAGAAAAAAGAATCTGGTTAGACCTACTAGGATGGCTAAGAATTCATATAAGTGACTGTAATTCCCACCTTTACTCAGGGCAAATTTGATTTTTTCTTCCTGGCTCAAGCTCTTAGAAAATTTCCAGCTGAAACCACACTGTCCCAAAAGACCTGTGGCAGTCCCTGCCATAAAATATGATTGCAGTGAATCTCAGCTTGTTTTCTCTTGGTGGTCCTGCAGTCACTCAGTGTGACTTGAATGTATACAGTTTGGTTTCTTAACTAACTGAATGACTTTACCTTGTGATGAAATCAAGAACTATCTGACCAAATGACATTTGCTGGCATAACTCAATCTTGTACTGTTTGAGTGTTCATGGAACCCTTTGCCCTACTTCTTAACACTATTGATGTTTTAAACTTTTATTTATCAAAGACTGTATCTCCAAAAGAGAAAAATCAAGCATAGGTCATTTTAATGCAAGGATTCAATCAACTTTTCAATTTTAGCTTGATAGAACCAACTGATTTGAGCACTTTTACTCACCCACAACATTGTATTTTATCCTTCAAAAGAGTCGATCTAATTGTCTGCTTATCTATATCTGTCAAAAAATGAATTTACCTACCTGCCCACCACCTAAATGAGCATATAAGTATCTTGCTGTCTTGACTAGTCTGCTTGCGTTATTACATGATCTGTATGTATATGTCACTTACAAATTGATAGAACTTATATCTATATACAGACGATGCCAATATAGATACATATATAATAGGGATAGCTAGATAGATAGATCCTACTATTCTGACTCATACATCTTCTATGTATGCTATTTCAATTCTGACTACTTAATGCTAGGCTTCTCTTTAACTGAAGTAAATACTTTCAATCTGGACAAAATTAGTCCTACTTTCTGGATGATCTGAAAAGTCTATCATGAGTGACACAGAAAATTAACACCATAAGTAAAAAAAAAAAGGACTAGAAGGCATAACCTAGGTAATTATAGTAGACTCTTAATTCACATGATTTTCCTTTTATGAAGAGCAATTTAATTTGTATAAAACTAGTGCCTGGATGTTAAACTCTGGCACCATTCAAATTCAAATAATTGACTCTTTAAGGTTTAAATATTATTTAAACAGTAACAATTTTTGGATTTTTGCCTTACTAAAAGACAGAACTATATTGAATTATCCAGTAGAACTGTATAAATTGTTATGGACTTTAAATAGGAGGGTGAAAATATATAATGAAAAAATGTTTATTATATAACAGAAGGAGAAATATGGACTAGAAAAAGAAGAGCAGACAAAAGAGGGTCAGGATTATGATGGAAGTGGGTAGTGATACACTTAGGTGAGCCTCATTAAGAAAGAGTCATTAGAGAAAAAGCATAAAAGCAGTGAAGAAATTGGTTACAGGGATGTCAGAGGAAAAGTGGCCTAGAACAAAGGCACAGAAGTCTAAGTCTTTGAGATATGAGAGTAGAGGATCTGCTTGAGAAGGAGCAAGGGAATAGTCAAAGATTGAGTAGAGAGTGAACAACAGAGAAGTTAAAGAGCTAACTTCTGTGTGGACCATGTTAGATTTGATTATAAGGACTTAAGGCAATAACAAGAATTTCACATTTTCTGTGTGAAATAGGGTGGAATGAAAGAGAAACAGAACAAATATCCTAACAACCTATAGTCGTGGACCTTTTTTTTGCATTTTTTTACATTTATTTTATGCAATGCCTGTATTGAATAGCACTGAATGTTAACCTCTTATAAAATGTATTTTTGAATTAACCTAAAATTTCAAATATTTTGTAATATTGCTCTAGATAAGAAATGTATTTTTAAACCAAATCAGGGCTTCCAGGAATGAATAGGATTTAGTATTTGATGGCACAATAGGGTGACTACAGTCAACAATAATTTATTGAATATTTTAAAATAACTAAAATAATGAAATTGAAATGTTCATGGTAAAAAGAAATGACAAATGCTTGAGGTGATTGATACCCCATTTAATCTGATGTAATTATTATACATTGTATGCCTGTATCAAAATATTCCATATACTCCATAAATATATATAGACATGATATGGTTTGGCTGTGTCCTCACCCAAATCTCAACTTGAACAATCTCTCAGGATTCCCATATGTCTTGGGAGGGATCCAGGAAGAGAAAATTGAATCATGGGGGCCAGTCTTTCGTATGCTATTCTCATGATAATTAATAAGTCTCATGAGATCTGATGGGTTTATCAGGGGTTTCCACCTTTGATTCTTCCTCACTTTCTCTGCCATGTAAGAAATGGCTTTCACCTCTTGCCATGATTCTGATGCATCTTTAGCCATGTGGAACTGTAAGTTCAATAAAACTTCTTTTTCTTCCAAGCCTCAGGTATGTCTTTATCAGCAGTGTGAAAATAGAATAATGCAGTAAATTTGTACCAGTAGAATGGGTGCTGCTGAAAAGGTACCCAAAAATGTGGAAGCAACTTTGGAACTGGGAAAGAGGCAGAGGTTGGAAGCATTTGGAGGGCCTGAAGCAGACAAGAAAACGTGGGAAAGTGCGAAACTTCCTGGAGACTCATGGAATGGTTCCATAGTGATATGGACAATAATGTCTAGGCTGAGGGGGTCTCAGATGGAGATGAGGAACTTGTTGGGAACTGGAGTAAAGGTGACTCTTGTTATGTTTTAGAAAAGCAACTGGTGGCATTTGGCCCCTGCCCTAAAGATTTGTGAAACTTTGAACTTGAGAAAGAAGATTTAGGGCACCTGGTGGAAGAAATTTCTAAGCAGCAAAGCATTCAAAAGGTAACTTGGGTTCTGTTAAAGGCATTCAGTTTTACAATGGAAGCAGAACATAAAAGTTTGAAAAATTTGCAGCCTGACTACATGAGAGAAAAGAAAAACTCATTTTTGGGAGAAAAATTCAAGCTGACTGCAGAAATTTGCATGAGTAGCAAGAAGCCTAATGTTAATTCCCAAGAACATGAGAAAGATGTCTCTGGACCATGTTAGAGACCTTCACGGCAGCCCCTCCTATCGTCAGCCTGGAAGCCCAGCAGGAAAATGTGGTTTTGTGGGCTGGGCCCAGGGTCACCAGTACTGTGTGCAGCATAGTGACTTGGGGCTCTGTGTCCCAGCCACTCCAAGCATGGCTGAAAGGGGCCAACGTACAGAGCTTGGGCTATGGCTTCACAGGGTGGAAGCCTGAAACCCTGTAAGCTCCCAAGTGGTGTTGAGCTGGTAGGTACACAAAAGTAAAGAACTAAGATTTGGGAACCTCCACCTAGACTTCAGAAGATGTATAGAAATGCCTGAATGCCCAGGCAAACGTTTGCTGCAAGAGTAGGGCCCTCATGGAAAAAAACTGCTAGGACAGTGCAGAAGGGAAATGTCGGGCTGGAGCCCCCACATAGACTCCCTACCGGGCTATTGCCTAGTTGAGCTGTGAGAAGAGGACCACCATCCTCCAGATCCCAGAATGGTAGATCCACCAACAGCTTGCACCATGTGCCTAGAAAAGCTGGACACTCAATGCCAGCCCATGAAAGCAGCTTGGAGGGAAGCTGTACCCTGCAAATCCACAGAGGTGGTGCTGCCCAAGACCCTGGAAACCCAAGTCTTGCATGAATGTGTCCTGGATGTAAGACCTGAGATCAAAGGAGGTCATTTTGGAGCTTTAAAATTTGACTGCCCTGCTGGTTTTCAGACTTGCATGGGCCCTCTTTGTTTTGGCTAATTTCTCCCATTTGGAAAGGCTGTATTTACCCAATACCTGTATCCCTATAGTATTTAGGAAGTACCTAGCTTGCTTTTGATATTAGAGGCTCATAGGCAGAAGGGACTTGCCTTGTCTCAGATGAGATTTTGGGCTGTTGACTTTTAGGTTAATGCTAAAATGAGTTAATATTTTCTGGGACTGTTAAGAAGTCATGATTGGTTTGGAAATGTGAGGACATAAGATTTGGTGGGGCCAAGGGTGTATTGATACGGTTTGGCTTTGTTCCCACCCAAATCTCAACTTGAATTGCACCTCCCAGAATTCCCACATGTTCTGAGAAGGACTCAGGGAGAGGTAATTGAATCATGGGGGCTGGTCTTTCTTGTGCTATTCTCATGATAGTTAATAAGTTTCATGAGATCTGATGGGTTTATCTGGGGGTTTCCACTTTTGCTTCTTCCTCATTCTTTTTTGTCACCACTCTGTAAGAAGTGGCTTTCGCTCCCTGCCATGATTCTGAGGCCTCCCCTGCCATATGATACTGTAAGTCCAATTAAATCTCTTTTTCTTCCCAGTCTTGGGTATGTCTTTATCAGAAGCATGAAAACAGACTAATACAAACACCTCCTATGTACTCATAAAAATTAAAAAATTAAAAAACGAAATCTAGTAAAGCAGCTACTATCTACCAGATAGCAGTAAATAGCTAATAACCAGCATAAAAAATTGAATTTGCTAAAGATAATGACATTAACTAGGAGTACAGATGGATGGAAAACATGTAAAATATTTTATGATAAACATTTTTCCATATATTTAGTACATTGTTGGTATAATTTTTCCTAAATTTCTACTATGACTTTCTTTCTGTTAGTCACTACTTTGAGCAATTATAAATTAATCATTGCTTCTTCCATCAGATGTCCTTATTCTTTCTCCTTTTTTTGAATTTTCCATCATCAGGAATATATCCTGTATAAAAACATTTCCTACAACCTAGTGCACAATCCAGTAGGCTTTATGTTTTGTAATTAGGGGTTACTTCCTTTCTAATAGTAATATTTGCTTATCTATTTCTAATAATGTTCTTTTTTCTTATAGTAAGCAAACATTATATTTATTATTTATATTCAAACCCATGGTTAATATGATTTTAAATTTTAGGATAAACATAAATTCTGCACAAATTCCTGTCACTTTCATAATGACATGTAAAATAATATTGCATACAGACATCCTGTACATCAGTGAAAAAAAATGAGCACATTAGTAATGTACACAACATTTAGGTTTCAAATGTGCCATAAAAATGTTGAAAAATTTACAACTTATGCATATGTACAGGATTTTATCCTATTAATTAAAACATTTAGTCTAAAATATATACAGTTAGGAGGAAAAGGTTAGAGAATTGCACAATATAAAGCAGGAAAATGTTTACAAAAGTGCTTCATTTCAGATAATAGAGATAGAAACACAAGATTTAAAATTACAAACATGGAAAACAAATGAGAATACTCTGATGTGATAGTTGTTAACTGATAACCTGTGATATAGAGCAAATAAAAATGTGATGTGTTGATTTAAAAGCCATATTTCATAAAGAATGCTAGATGTTTCTCTGTAAATGATTCCACATGCCATTGATGAGAATATAAAACCTAAAAACATTAAAAGTATGATTTTAGAAAGACTTGTGATGTAAATCATTAATCTATGGGTTTGTATTGTGATTAATATTTTAAGGAAATTTGTTTAAAATATTAAAGTATTTAAGTATTATTACACAATATTGCTTTATATACCTATAGGAAAATTGCTAGGGCATTTTTTACCTTTGAATATAATTAGTTCTGTGTATCTCTCTTTCATTTTATGTAGCTAGAAATATAGCTGTGTCTAGAAAAAATTAGGAATATTTTTACAGATATTATATTTCTAACCAGGGAGGCGCATACTATTTTTTATTTTTTTTTCAATTTATCAAAGATCAAAGTCTTTAAATGGCAATTATGAAAATAAGTTTTAAGATAAAAGCTTGGCAGTATATCAGTCTATAATAAATACAGATTGCTTGTCATATTAATGGTCAATGGTTTTGTGAGTTTAAATTTTTTCTTGAAAACAGGAGTCAATATACCGAGGACAAGTTATGGTAGTAACATAGCAGCAAAATGGCAGCATAGACAATGCCAAATTCTTTAAAATCAAGTTGTAAATTTGTGAGTGATGACAATACCGATTTGGTGACCAACCATTTATACACAGTGCTGTATAATTTCCATTTCTTGAACTTGAGTAAATTCCATCTGTATAATTACATTAAATAACAGAATAGCAAAAAATGCAATGTATAGCTGTAAATTATATTTAAAAGTTTAAATGACAGTATATTTGATATGCTATAGAATGTTAGAGAAACTCAATTTTCAACTATTTAAATTAAATCATCTAAGTAGAAAATATGTCAGTTATTAACTAAAGAGCCACTCACAGCTACCCATATTTAATGTAATCCTCTGCTTTACCCATGTATTCCTGATTTACAATTATTTAAAGAAAAGATATTTTGCATTGAATTTTTTAATGTTGTGGTATAATTTATATATACAAAAGTGAAGATATCAAATACAGAGCTCAATTAATTTTACACATATAAATATTGTGTAACCATCACTCAGTTCAAACTATAAAACACTGCCAGTAGCCTAGGAGGATTTCTTATTTCCCTTCTAAGTTAATATTATCTCCAGAGGTAATTACGATTCTAATATCTATCACTCTGTTATAATTTTACCAATTCTTGAATGTCATATAAATGGAATTAGGTAATATATTACTCTCTTGTGTGTGACTGGGCTTTTGCCTGTCATTATATTTGTAGGATTCATCATGTTGTTGCATTAAGGAATGAACCACAATTTATGAATTCATTCTAAGACTAAAACATATTTGTGTCATTTTAAAAGTTTGGGGCTATTATTAAGATAACTGCTATGAATATCTGTGTGCCTTGGTTTGCTTATTCATTTGTTTCATAAACATGGGCACTCATTTACCAGGGACATATAAATATTAATGAAAATTTTGTATACTATAGGCCCATATTTGGTTGAAGTTGATACTGTTAGTATTTCTAATTGGAAATTTCCACTTCCACAGGCAATAAATAGCAGGCCCAAGTAGAGCAAATCCATGTCAATATTTTCTATTTTCATTACATTTCTTTGTATCCCTTTGTAATGGCTACAAAATATTTTCAATGATATCCCATAGTGGTTTTAATTTACATTTCTCTGGTGAGTAATGGTACTGAGAACTTTGTCAATACATGTATGCTTCTCCTTTAATCCTCCTATTTAAAGTATCCATCCCAGATATGTCCCCTTCTTTTGGGTTGATTGCCTATTTATTATTGATTTGTATGTGGTTTGTGCATTCTGGATAGAAGGGTTTTTTTGGACATTTATACACACATTATCAATATATAACATTGATATCAATAAAAAGTTTCTAAGACTAAAATGTAATTCTATGCCAGTTTCTTTGTTATGTCTTATAGTAAACAGAATTTAGGACTAATGTGTACTTATATAAAATAAAAAATGACTTCAGATAAAAATGTGTATAACGTACCATGGCAAATTTATAAGGAAAAAAATACTCTCATAAATGATGCATAGTATATTTTCTAAAGTATAAAGAAATATATATATATATACACACAGATACACATATATTTCATCCTACATATTATCATACATATAAATATAAATATATGCACAGTTTTCTAGTAAAACTGTGCATATAAATAATGAAGTTTAATTTTGACTTTTTAAAGTTTCAAAATCAGCTGCAAAGAGATCTTTTCCGCGAAAAATACTATGTTACACATTTAACTACAGAAGTTATAATTATTATAACTACATTGTTATACATTATGTTGTTTTTATCCTTTTCTGGAGTTCCTACTCTTTTGTTATCACTTTATTTCCATTGGGAAAATTCTTTTTGCATGCCCTAATAGTAGATCTGATTGTGGCAAAATTTCTTAGTTTTTCTTTGTCTGAGAATGCCTTTGTGTTTTACCTTTAAAGGAAAGTTTCCTCTGACAGAAGATTTACTATTAGCAGTTCTCTAATCTGAAAGTTAAAAGTTTATTTCACTATTTGCTTTTGGTCTCAGTGGTTTCAGATAAGAAGTGGGCTGCCATTTGAACTTGCATTCCTCTAAAGTTTATGTTTTGCTTCTCTGTGGTTCATCTTAAAGTTTCTTTTTAATTTTTTTTTCTATCGTTTTTACAAGTATTATATTTGTTAAAGGTTTTTTGTTTGTTTTTAATTATCTTTGGGGTTTGCTCAGGTTCTTAAATGTATAGATTTATGTCTAAACAAATTTGGGTGTTTTCAGATATCATTTCTTCAAATACTTGTCTTGCCCTTCCATTTTTCCCTCTCCTTCTGGGACCACAATAGTATAGATAACAAATCTTTTGCTACTTACATATCATTTAGATTCTGTGTATTTTTAGTCTATTTCTCCGTATTGTTAAGATTGAGCAAACACTATTGATAAGTCTTCTAGTTCAATAATTCTATTCTCTGCCATCATCTCCATTCTATTATTGAGCTTATCTAGCAAGGTTTTTATTTCAATTATTTCATATTTCTGTTTTATAATACCTATTCTGCTCTCAGAGTCATTTCATGGTTGTATTTGTTAAATTATGTTCAGGATATTTAGGTGTACTTTGTGGAAGAAGTGGGTGGGGAAGTGGTAGTAGAAGCCAGAAAAATAAATCCGCATAAAATTTTCCCAAAGCCAGAAGTTTAATTTTGACTTTTTAAAGTTTCAAAATTAGCTGCAAAGAGATCTTTTCCGCTAAAAATACTATGTTACACATTTAACTACAGAAGTTATAATTATTACTGCAAACAGTGTACTTCTCTTTCCCTCTGCTTTATTTCTGAACATCTAGTGATCAAAATAAAGTAGAAATATAGATATGGATACAATAATACCTTTACCTTAATCTTTTATAGTCATGAGACATGTAGGACGGATGTGAAGTATTATTCTTATGGCTCCACAGTTGATAGGCAGCCACAGTTTCCAGAAAAGAAAAGTAAAATTAATTTATCAGTTTTATAAATAAAATTTTGCAAAACTGATTTATATATGGCTTCCCAGAACCTATGGCATAGGTATTCATTTATATGATAGCATAACAAGGCCTCTGAGGATAGAGCTTTTTGTGATTCTGTTTTATTAAATGTCAAAAAGTATAACGTTGAAGGCTTATGCTGAAGACTCATGTAATGTAATTTACCATTACCATCTAGCCTCTTTCTCTGACACACACACACACACACACACACACACACACACACACATTTTCCAAAAACACTCTATTAAAGATTTATGCTATCATGCAAACTTTGTATCAGCAAATTCACTAATGGCTTTTACCAGTGAATCCCTCAGGAGGGCGTCTGCCTTTTAAATGTCAAAAACTAGCTCTTAAACTTCAACAAAGCAGAAATTTGGTGTGAAAAGTGTAAGAGCAAAAGTTGAAATAACATGTTAAAAAAAATCTCAGCGCTAATAATTCAACAACCTTACTCTTCTATGGTAAGTTAAACAGAGCTCAGTGTTGTAACCCAAACTGACCATACAGCAGCTTAGCACATATCAAGATGTATGATAGCATATTTGTTGCATAGTCTCAAAAGAAATTTTAAAAAGACTATACTATAATTTTAGCCTACCAACTTCCTTCCTTAACATGTTTTCCAAGCCAAAATTTTATTTTTGCATATTCAGAGCCACACTGTAATTTTAAAATATAAAAGTAGAGATTCTCTCAGGATAGCCTATTTGATATAATCGCAGTTAGCTTATTTAAAAGAAAACAAGAGAAGAGTCTTTAAATCCATGTACCTCAATAGTGATTTTTGAGTCAGTGTTAAGATATTAAACACATGCAGAGTCTAATATTTGGCATGTGTTTTCCTAAATATCTAACTCATTTCACTTAAAAAGTAAATCTACAGAGTGTGGCTATTATCATCACCATTTTAAATATAAAGATATAAATACACATTAAATTGTCTTTGGCAGTGTTTTCTGTGAAAATATGATTTTTCCTCTTACTCAAGTCTTACAAAAATAAATTCTAGGAAGATTAAAAATTAAATGTCATAGCAAAGAAATATGATTTTTAAATGGTAATATGTAAGAATAATTTCATGGCATTTTTAGAGAAGTATTTTTAGATAAAAAATATAACTTAAAATTTATAAATTGACTACATTGAAATTAGGAATTGATCTTCATTAAAAGACACTGGAAAATGAACAAAAATATAAATCATCAAGTGGGAGAAAATACATTCATCATGGCTTAGCATTAAGGAAATAAAGTTAATAAGAAAAAGACAGCAAACAACCCAATTGAAAAATTGACCAGAGTTGTTTATAATTCAAAAAAGATTGACTCCAAATGGCTAATAAACATAAAAGTGTTAACTCTTATTGATGATCGAGAAAATACTACCCAACTGTGTGCTTATCATATTGGCTAAAACTAAATAGATGTAGAAGCAGATTAAGGTCTCTCATACCCGTCTGGTTGGAGAATGTGGTGCAACTTCATTAGAAAAAAAGTTAAATATTTATGTAAATCTTAGATAGACATACTCTAGGACTCAGCAAACCTAAATATTTATCTTAAAAACCCAATTGGATAAATATACAAAAATATTCATTACAAATTTTTGACTAATTGACTCAAGTAAGAAACAACCAAAATTTCATTTATTTATTATATAATGGACACTAAATTGCCATAAATTTTATAATGTAATATTACACAGCAACAATGATAAGGAATAAGTAACAACTGTAAGAATTGAGATGGATAAATTTTTTAAAAATTAATATTGAGCAAAATAGTAAGATTAAACTCAATTTAGTTTGATTCATCTATATAAATGAACAAAAGAGATGTGTTAATTTTCTGTTGCTGCTGTAGTAAATTGTCACAAATTTAGTGGTTAGAAAAACTCACAAAATTATTTTTTTGTTCTGTAGGTTAGACTTTAACATTTGTTTTATTAGATTAAAATTTAGATATTGATAAGGCTGTGTTATAATCTGGTAGCCCTAGGAAAAAGTCAAGAAAAGAGATTTATCTTGAAAATCTCTTTCTTGACTTTTTCAACTATAAGAGACTACAGACATTTCCTTGGCTGCTGTTCCCTTTCTTTCATTTTCAAGGCAAAACTTTACTTCTCTCTGTGCCATTTGTGTATATTCACATCCCTTAATTTTAAAGATTCATGTGATTAAACTTGGTACACCTAGATAATCCAGGATAATCTTTCCATTTTCAGGTCATTAAATAACATTTGAAAAGTCTTCTTGCCATATAAGATCGCATATTTTCAGATTCCAGGGATTAGGGCATGGGCATCTTTGGGAGAACATTATTTTGCCTACCATAAGAGGCAAGGGTAGATTATATTGTCCACAGAAAAAGATATAGTTAAGAAAACAATAAAAATATAGACAACATAGCTATCCAAAATTCTAGTAGGAAAGTTTTGCATAGAAAATGGTATCTTAGTTCACAGAGAACAATGCACTATTTATTGATTTATTAGGTCATTACACTGCCATTTATTTTATAAAATATTAAATTTCACATTTATGTTTTATGTACTTTACATATAATTTATTATTAATTAGTACTAATTAATAATAGATTATAGGGGATTTCAAATTGAGATAGGGACACTCTTTTGGAATCATTGCTGCTATTTTGGCTAGACAGTGATGGGCTGAATTGTTTTTGGCAGTGTATAAGGAAGGAAAGACTGAATAGATTAGTGGGATATTTCAGAATAGTATACACAGCAGATTTTACAGTTTGTAAACTTTGCGATTTTGCTATTTTTCTCCCTTTCTTTTTAGCAGAGTTTCCACATCTCTCTAGTGATTCATATTATGATTGATTATATAATCTTTCTGAGAATCTTGAAATGACATCACTTAAGCCATGTTTGAGAAGACAGTGTTAGTAAGAGTCATTATGTCTGAATTCATTAATTTTTTTCACTTACAGTTTCTATTAGGTACAATTTCTCTTTATTATCTTAAATATGACAGATAATGATTCTCACTATACTTCCTTTTTCTAAATATCACCATCCTAAATATTTGACTATAATAGTTAAATAATGCAAAAATCTTGGATGCCAGATAAAATGTGATGCAGTTTAAAATATCCCAAAACAAATAACACACATTATTGACAGTAAATTTTTTAATATTATAAATTTTAAATTTTAATATAATTTTTAAATACTTTAAGCTAATTATTTACATATTTTAAAAAGTTATTATTTTGTTCTATCAATATAATCTTTCTGCATTTTGTCAATTCGATTTAGTTAACCTTACCTAACCAATTTCTTTCTGCAGTTCAAAACTTTTAAATATAAGCCCAAAAGTGCTAAAATGTTTGGCATCTCTTTAATATACACGGGTCTGTCAGACAAAAAAGGAGAAATGCTATTTTAGATTAAGAGACAGATAGAAAATAGTAGATAAAACGATACTGATTTCAGAGGGGAGATAACTGATGATCCTAATATTAACCAAGTTTTTTGTTTGTTTGTTTGTTTGATTTGGAGTCTCCTTCTGTTGCTCCTGCTGGAGTGCAGTGGTGTGATCTCCTCCTCTTGGGTTCAAGCAATTCTCCTGCCTCGGCCTCTGGAGTAGCTGAGACTACAGGTCCTTGACACCATGGTCTGCTAATTTTTTGGTATTTTTGGTAGAGATAGGGTTTTACCATTGTGGCCAGGCTGGTCTCCAACTCCTGACCTCAAGTGATCCACCTGCCTTGGCCTCGTAAAATGCTGGGATTACAAGTGTGAACCTGTAGTCAAGTTACATATACATTGGCAAATATGCTATTTAAACTTTCTCTTCCATAATGCCTAAATTGTAAAATCTTGCAATTTATGATTATATGCCAAGAGCTCAGTTGTGACATCAGGTGGGGAGAAAAGGCGAGTGGAGCAAATCGATTGGATAAAAGGATCAAATAACTCAGTCATGACTGGCAGTTACTAGTGGGTTCCAAATGAGAAAATTTTTAAAGAAAAGTTCATGGACATATTTTTCCTTCAGAAATAAATGTGATAAGTATATTTATTTAATAGTAAAATATTCTCAAAATTTATACAATTGTTTACTTGATAATACATTATGCAATAAAATAAAAGGGTTGATTAAATCACGTTAATATGAATTGAAAATGAATTTAGCACTTTCTTGATTTACTATAAATATTTTGGGTAATTTTTATGGCTTTTATTGTTTAGTAGGCTCAATAAGAACCATGCTAGCAAGGATGTTTCACTCTCAACAAGCTCCTTTCATTGTTTAGATCAAGTGTCTTAACTAGTCTCTTGAAAATGTTTGCTCAAGAAAAGGAAAAGAAGAAGGAGAAAGGAAAGAGAAGGAAAATGAGGACATGGAGGGAAAGGAGAAAGAGAAGTAGAAATAATGATCTCTCTGGGTATGAAGAGTGTGAAAAATAATAAGCAAAGATTATTATGAATGCAAGGAAAGAAAATGATAGCACAAATTTGATATAGTACATCTGGTTTTGCTCCTGAACTAATAATTTTAAGCAAGGTGTCACAAAATCAGATGCCTGCCTGCAGGCTATATGAATATATGATCAGTCTGGGTGTAATAAAATAATAAGAATTGGTGTCACAAACAAGAAATTGCTTGCTCTGTCTTAGGGCTAAACCCATTCAATTTGTGTTTGTTTTTAAACACTGCCTTAATAAAATGACTCCATATTACATTTGCCCTCCAAGGCAAACATTTTATCACCCCTTTGAGAAGAAAAGAACTTTCTATATTTTTATCTACATTGTGTTTCAAAGATATTTTGCCATCAATATTTATGGACAGGACAATTATATTGCTCCAAGGTTTTTCATGAAGTGGTAAAATATTAAGGCTACATATTCTAGTCTAAAGTAGTAGACCTAAAAGCTAATTGAAGAATTATATTGATATAAAAGAAAAGATGGTATAACTAGGGAGAAAATAAGAAAACTAGGGGATAGAGAGAAGGAAAACTTATTCACACTTCAGGCAAGTAGTCCATGATATCAGAAAAGCTGAAACCAGTATCTACTTGTGAAAGAGAGAGAATATCTCCTGGATCTGATCTGAAATGTTCTAAAAAGGAGAGTTGTAATGTTTCTTTCCAAAGCTCTGGTAACATCAGAGAGTTAACTTTAAGCAAGCTAAACTTTAGCTCAGCACATTTTTTGATTCACACTCATAAAATCACAAAAATTTCTATTTCAGAAAATGTATGTTATTACAGATAATATTTAAAGCTTTATTTGCTAATTGTGGAATTGAAGTAGGTAGAAATAAATATATATATTTACATATCACTTGACATTAAAATACTTCTCTGGATATGTTTCCAGACACAATTAAAATATATGTAATTCCCTTATTAATATGATCTGTTGAAAAATATATTAGAGAACACCTTTGGAAAAGGGTACAACAGCATTATTATATCAGCCAATTGAAAGTAGAAAGTAGTAACTACTTAGAGACATATTACTGCAATTTCCTAACATGGGTACCAAATAAAACCAAGTGATTTCTTCAATATGCCAGTGAAATTATTGCTGTAGGAGTTAATATACATATTGTCTGGCACAGGCAGAACAGCTTAAAGGTAGTATACAAATACGCACACAATCCAACATCCTGTCCACTTGCCAAAGACATTGTCAGACGGTATATGATAATGTAAGGGCTGCCATTTCTACTGAGCACAAAGTACAATATGGTCTGTTCCTCAGGCTCATGTTGATAATCATGTCAGTCAATTGATATTAATTTAATTGCATGTTTATATCCATATAAAATACAGGTACTTATTTAAATGTAATCTAATTATACAAGGACACTAAATATTTTAGCTGAATTCCATAAAATATAATATGCTACTGTTTAACTGTGATGAAGTAACCAGTATTGATGCAATTTCTGTTGTAAAAGTTATAAAACTTAAAAGTACTATATGAGACAAAAGATTTCAGACATTGAACAATAGACTATGTAGGACAGTAATTATTGAAAGACGGGAAACGTGAACTGAATTAAGAGGAATGCTAACTAAAGGCTTAGGCTGGTAGAATGTGACACCAGATGATAAGCAATTTATAGGCAATTTACGAAACAAAATCTGGTGGATCTAAAGCATGAAATAGATGCAGTAAGTTGGAAAATAAACAATCATTTATCAAAAATTATTTTTTAAAATCTCTACAAAAATTAAGTAGCATATAAAAATCAAAACAGCACTAACTTGATGCAAACACATTTGAGAACAATATTCAAAACTGAAAAATTAATTTTCTGTAAATGTTCATGGAATATTTACTATAAAATGCTACATAGTAATCACAAAATAAGTTTTATTAAATTTTCCAGATTTAAATTTACACTCTACAGTTTCTAGGAAAAATGTAAATCTGAAATTCTTACATTTCTGACAAGTTTACAAATATTTGGAAATTAGGTAAAATATTTCTTAAGAAGTCATGGATCATAGAAGAAATCAAATAATAAAATTTAAATTAGTCTTCAATGTATAATAATAAGAATACAACAGATTAAATTTGTGAGATGCAATTAATGTTTAGATTGATATTAAGAACTCTAAAAGTGCATATTTTAGTACAGAAAAAAACTTAAATCAATTATCTTTGTTTACACCTTAAGGAGTTAAAAAAGAAGGAGCAAATTATTAACAAAATAAGTAATAGGAAGGAAAGAAGAACAAAGAGCACTTAAATGGATAATAGACAAGTCATGGAGAAAAATTACAAACACCAATGTTGTTATTTTTATGAGGTTAATAAACTTAATGAAATAGTAACAAGAATGATAAAAAGGACCCCATCAATATCAGAAATGTAAAATATCAATTTGTATCTAAAAGCATATCTATGTTTATGTCTAATACATATCCAAAGTATAATAAATATAGAAAACAAAATAAAGCAAAATATTGTAATAAAATAATCTTTATACAAAAAAAATTACACTTACAATTTAGCTGGAAATATATGAAGAAAATATTTAAGCCACAGAAAACTATCCATTATGGATTTATCTTCAATTTTCAGATATTTATCAAGAAACAGATTTGTAATTTTAGAGTTTTACTTAACTGAAACATGGTATTTTAAATTTAAAGATAAATCAGAAAGATGGAAACTACGTAAAACCCATAGAAAAATTACAATGCAGAAAAGAGATAGGCAGATTTGTATCAAGGTTTTCAGGTAATTAGATATACTACAATAAAAAAAATACAGATTGGAAGATAAATATATACAATAAAATGACAGAAGAAGTTACAATGCGCTTCATTGTAAAACAGTGAAGTCTTGCAGAATCACCCATTTAGGTGACTATTCAATTCTTGATGATGATCATTCAGTTCCTCAACTATTTCATAACATTTTTCATGAGTCTTAAATGAACCAAACCAACAGAAGGGTAATGAGAATGGGGACATGTGAAGAGGTTGATCAATGAGTAAAAAGTTACAGTTAACCAGGGAGAATAAGTTCTGGTGTTCTAGTACAGAGTAGGCTGACAATAGCAAATAACAGTGTAGTGTATACTGCAACACAGAAGAGAAGATTTTGAATGGTACCTCCAAAAGAAATAAAAATGTTTAAGGTAATAAAAATAATAATTACCCTAATTTGATCATTATTCAATGTATACATGTGTTGAAATATCACATTCTACCTCATAAATATGTACAATTATTATTTATTGTAAATGAAACAATTTTAAACATTAAATATTTTTTAAATAAAATAATCCCATTTTTATTGCTACAATATTTGATACAGTAATAAATGGCAGCCAACACCTCATTTAATCAGCATTTGCCATATGGCCACAAAACATGTACGTTTTATTAAAGATAAAAAGGTGTTGCTTAGTATTTGGGAAAAATAAAGTAAACATGAGGAATATCAATTATAACAAAACTGATTTATTTACAAGAAAAAATATAAGATAATTACATAACATTTTTAAAATATTTCAAATCAAAGTTTATGTTTAAATGACACAAATTCTAGCTATTCCTACTTCAGAGTCAAGTAAGTCTTCTTTGTTTTCTAAGCAATTTTAGGTTTATATTATATTTTACCTGCCACTGACTGAAATTATTCTAGCCAATGCCAACCCTCACAGTGATGCAAAGTGCAAGATTTATCCCTCTCTAAGTAAATTATCTTGCTGGTATTTTTATCAAATTCCACATCTTTCTGGATGTGAATTTTTAGTGCAAAGTAAAACAAGTCATGGCCTTCTTTTCAAAGGAGAAAAGTCTTAAGTCTCATTTCACATTACACAGACATACAAAAATAATAATATTGTTAAAGAGGAACATAACATGTATTTACTTGCTATTAAGTCCCCAAATTTTGGGCATTTTTAAAATAATTAATGTTTATATTACATTATCAAGGTCAGTCAGCTAGAAAGTAGCAAACTTAAAATCTGATTCCAATCTACATTTCAATTCTGTATTATATTGCTGATTTATGATACCTCCACACAACTTAAACCAAAACATAAAGTGCTAATATCATGAAAAATGTGAGCTGATATTATGGTCTTACTTGCAATTCAATATAGAAAACTCCCTCATTGAGCCAATGTTTCTGATTTCCTCCTGAGAGTCAGCCAGTATCCATTCTTCCTCTTTTTTACATTGTTTAAAATATAAACAAAATTAGAATATATTGGTAAAATGGATTTTAAGCAGTGTCAGAATAAAAAAGATAAACAATAACAATAAAAACTGAAAATGGACTGTAGTAGTTAATACTCACACTGCTATAAAGATACTACCTGTTACTGGGGAATTTATAAAGGAAAGGGGTTTGATGGACTCACAGTTCCTCATGGCTGGGGAGACCTCAGGAAACTTGTAATCATGGCAAAGGCAAAGGAGAAGCAAATACCTTTTTCAAAATGTGGCGGGAAAGAGAGAAAGAGAGCACAAAACAAACTGCCACTTTTAAAATCATCAGATCTTGTGAGAAGTCACTATCAAAAAAATCAGCCTGCGTGATTTAATCACCTCTCACCAGGTCCCTCCCTCAATGCATGGGGGTTAAAATTCAAGATGAGATTTGGATAGGGACACAGATTCAAACCATATTATTCCACCCCTGGCCCTTCCCAAGTTTTCACATCTCTTTCACATTTCAAAAACAATTATGCCTTGCCAGCAGTTCCCCAAAGTCTTAAGTCATTTCTGCATTAACCCAAAAGTCCAAGTCCAAAGTCTCATCTAAGAAAAAGCAAGTCCCTTCTGCCTATGAGCCTGTAAAATCAAAAGCAATTTAGTTACTTCCTAGATACCATGGGGGTACAGGCATTGGGCAAATGATCCCATTCCAAATGGGAGAAATTGACCAAAACAATTGTGCCACAGGCCCCATGCAAGTTCAAAACACAGCAGAGCCGTCATTAAATCTTAAAGCTCCGAAATGATCTCCTTTGACTCCATGTCTTACTTCCAGGTAATGCTGATGCAAGAGGTGAGCTTCCATGGTCTTGGGCTGCTCTGCCCCTAAGGCTTTGCTGGGTACAGCCCTTAGGCTGCTTTCATGGGCTGGCATTGAGTATCTGTAAATTTTTCAAGCACATGGTGAAACTGTCAGTGGATCTACCATTCTGGGGTCTAGAAGACAGTGGCTCTCTTCTCACAGCTCCACTAGGCAGTGCCCCAGTGGAAACTCTGTGTGGGGTCTACAACCCCACATATCTCCTCTGCACTGCCCTGGTAGAAGAGGTCCATGAGAGCTCTTCCCCTGCAATGGATTTCTGCCTGGACATCCAGGCATTTCTATACATCTTCTTAAATCTAAGAAGATGTTCCCAAATCTTAATTTTTGCCCTCTCTGCACCTGCAGGCCCAACACCGCATTGTAGCTGCCAAGGCTTGGGACTTGCATCCTCTGAAGCCACGGCCAAAGGTACAGCTTTGTCCTAGCAGGAGTGGCTAGGACACAGGGTGCTGTGTCCCAAGGCTGCACAGAGGAGAAAAGTCTTGGACCTGGCCCACAAAACCATTTTTCTCTCCTAGACCCCTGGGCCTCTGATGGGAGGGGCTGCTATGAAGATCTCTTAAGTGCCCTGAAGATATTTTGTTCAATGTATTGGTAATTAACTTTCATCTCCTCATTACTTACACAAATTTCTGCAGCTGGCTTGAATTTCTTCACAGAAAATGTGGTTTTCTTTTCTGTCACATGGTCAGGCTGGAAATTTTCCAAACCCCTATGTTCTCTGTCCCTTTAAAACGTAAGTTCCAATTTCAAGCCATCTTTTTGTGAACACATATGACTGAACACTTTCAGAAACAGCCAGGTCACATCTTGAATGCTTTGCTGCTTAGAAATGTCTTCTGCCAGATGCCCAAAATTATCTTTCTCAAGTCCAGAGTGCCACAGATCTCTAGGATGGGGCACAATGCCACCAGTTTCTTTGCTAAAGCATAGCAAGAGTGACTTTTACTCCAGTTCTTAATAAGTTTTTCATCTCCATCTGAGACCATCTCAGCTGGGACTTCATTATCCCTATCACTATCAGCATTTTGGTGAAAGCCATTGAGCAAGTTTCTAGAAAGTTCCAAACTTTCCCACATCTTCTTATCTTCTTCTGAGCCCTCCAAACTATTCCAGCATCAACCTATTACCCAGTTCCAAAGTCTCTTCCACATTTTCATGTAATCTTTGTAGTAGTTCCCTATTTCAGCACCAGTGAGCTGTATTAACCCATTCTTCAGACTGCTGTAAAGATACTGAGACTGGGTAAGTTACAAAGGGAAAGGTTTAATTGACTCACAGTTCCACATGACTGGGGAGACTTCAGAAAACTTACAATCATGGCAGAAGGCAAAGGGGAAGCAACTACCTTCTTTATAAGCAGCAGGAGAGAGAACACAAGGGAAACTGCCACTTTTAAAAACATCAAATCTCATGATAACTCCCTCATTATCAAAAGAACAGCATGGGGGAAACAGCCTCCATGATCCAATCACCTCCCACCAGATTTCTCCCTTGACATGTGGGAAATACAATTTGAGATGAGATTTGGGTGCGAAAACAGAGTCTAGTGATATCGTGGACACAGCAGTCAAGAATGTAAATTTAAATTAGAAGTGGTGGATAGACTATTTCTAAAACAAAACTTTTTGTTATTTCTAGGTATGACATAGTGAGATTTAGGGCAATGTAAGGCAATGAAGGAAAATGCTTGAGGAACCAGACAAAGTATGTTCTTCTAGAATTTAGAAGAAAGCTGTGAAGTAATTGTTAACTAAAATTAGCAATGAGGGACTAATTGCTATCCTGCAATAAACAAAAGTGACTCCTGATCATATAATAATTTATATAAACACATTGAATTTTAAGGAAATTCATCCAAAATTGAGTAAAATCAAAGAAGTACTATTAACTGACAATATGCACCAGGTGATATATAATTGATTCTAAAACAAAATAATGAAGAAATATAACCAATTAACCAAAAGAATTGAACTCCGTAAGGTACAATCAGGAGACAGCTCTATATTTTATTCTACATTTACCTTCAAACACAATTTTTCAGAATTCTATTGCTTGTTATTGAATCATACAAATTTTTAAATAGTCTCAGATACAAATGCAGATTTTTATTTCGGTGTTCAAAATCCCAGTGTAAGTTCTCTGACTTAAAGAGAACAGTTACCTACTTTCTCCATCACTGACACATGGTGCAGACAGAAACGATGGATGTTGATTATGGGACATTATCTATACAACCTTTCTTCTGGTTTCACTCACTCTTGTGTTTCTAGGTTTTCCAGGATCAGGAAAGGGAAAAAGGAATGACAACAAAAGGCTACCTTTTTTTCCCTCATTTGAACTTTTTATTGTCCTCTCTGAAAAGTTGAATGATCTCATTCATGGCTGGCTCTCAAATACTGTCTCTTTTTGTAAATTGCATTACAGAATTGAATAGCTGAATAATTGATTAAAAATCTCTAATAAAGTCAATTAAATTTAATATAGAAGTTTAATAAATATTTATTTGTTACTATATATTCTATAAATCATTATCACAATATTTTCCTAAACAATAATGAAGAATCCCATATGTTAAATGAAAAGGATAACATAAATTGAAAAAAAATACCTGAATCTCTTAATATATTACAATTTTATTCCCTTTTCAATGCAAAACAATGCATTTTGGCTTTATTAAATTACATATTTTGATTTAATTTCTTTATCTACATTCCTGTATACAAAAAATAAAGAGACTCTAAAACAATAAAATATCTTGAACTTTCTTTCAATTCAAAATTGGGACCATAGGAAAGCACCGTATACCATGAAGATCTAGGAAGTCTTTATAATTTACCCTCTGAGTAATAATGATTATTTTATTTTTATATTAAATTTAACTTTAGATTTATTAATAGAAATACCATATTAGATGTTTGCACATTATATTTGAACACATCTACTTAGAATTATTCTAGTTTGTGTTCTTAACATATTCTATTAGAAATATTAAGTGAATAGCCCATGACTGTACATAGGAACTTTAATTCATAGCTCCAACATACCTGACTTTAAATATCTTCTGTAAGCTTATATAGTAGGTGTATTCTGTGAGTGTAAAGAGTAAGCACTGAAGATACTCATACATCATAAGAGAGTGCTTCAAAGAAGATCTAATTGTTGCCTGATTGATATTTATGGCCAGTGGCAGAAAATCCGTTCTTTAAATGTATTTTTAAATTATCAGGGCTGTGCAGAATAATATATTAATTGCCACAGTGGACATAGTCATCAGATTTTTAGATCTGCATAATTTCATAGTTCCCCCAAATAGAGTGGTTATTAGCTTGGATAGTGTATAGCATGAAAGAAAAAAATCAATGACTTTAAACACTAAGACAAATGGGGAGAAAAGATTCGTACAAAATCATAACATTTACTAAATATATATATGTTGGTTTAAAAAGAAGTTATAGAATTCATTTTTTCAAGATAGTTTAATGCATGATTTTTGTGTGTTTTATGGAACTGATGAAAAATTATAAATAAGCTGGGCACGGTAGCTCATGCCTGTAATCCCAGCACTTTGGGAGGCTTAGGCAGGTGGATCATGAGGTCAGGGGTTGGAGACCAGCCTGACCAACATGGAGAAACCCCATCTCTACTTAAAAAAAAAATACAAAAATTAGTTGGGTGTGGTGGTGCATTCCTGTAATCCCAGCTACCTGGGCGGCTGAGGCAGGAGAATTGCTTGAACCTGGGAGGCGGAGGTTGTGGTGAGCTGAGAGCATACCATTGCACCCCAGCCTGGGCAACAGAGTGAGACTCCATCTCAACAAAAAAAATTATAAATATACCAGGAGGGAAAAATAGATCTTAGATCTTAATCCAATCCAATTTGTATCTTAAGACGTTTATAGATGTCACAAGACATAGTCATCAGAAAATTTCTTGCCTTGGACTTTGCTATCTGGTCACTGAAATCAAATCATGAGGCAATGATTTTCAAAGAGTCATACTCTTCATGACATTGATTAATTCCATGAGAAATCTATTTAATGATATATAGATATGATTTAGAAAATGTTCCATGGTCTTAAATTGAATTTTATATTAGCTGTATATCATATTAATATGCAGTTAATAGCATCATTTTCTTCTACCTTAGAGTTAACAGTGGAAACAGTTTCTATGTGTCCCTACACACATAGTCTCTCAAATCAGATTTACCTATATACAGTCCTGACTCTGCTGTATACTATCAGTTTGATAGTTAACAAATTTATTTTTCCAAAGCTGTTTTTCTTTAATCCAAATAATGGGTCAACAATAATATTAAAATAATATGTGTTGTCAAGAGTAAATGAGATGTTCTCTATAAAAATTATATCCCGGAGTTAGCATTATAAAGACCATTTTATTGATATAACATAAATTTTCAACATGTTTGTGAAGAAGCAAAAGAAGAAAGGAGGAGAGGAGTTGCTATGGAAAAGGAGAGAAGAGAATAGATAGGAAAAAGAGGTAGAGGAGAAGAATAATTCTTCTAATGGAATTTGAGGTATCAAAAATATGAAAGATGAACTAAAACTTGATAAACCACTGTACACAAGATGTATGTGTGCTTGTATTTTTACATGCCATTTTTTCTAAAATAAACTATATTTTAACTTTCTGAGTATCACATAATATATGCTAATTTTATAATTGTTTAACAAAATGAATAAATAAGAATATTTAAATATCTCAAGCCACAAACAAAATATACAGTAAAAATTATCAAAGCAATTTCCGGAATGTGGAATTGTGGATTCCGTCATTCAGTGTGTACTATTTATTTACTTTAAACGTTCTGGATTTCTTTCCATGTTATGAGCCTAAGTCCTTGTATTAGTCAGAGCTAATACAAGGCAAACTTTAGAGAACGTGGCCTACTATTTACTCAGAAAATTAGTGATATGTAATAACTGACTAATAAAGAAACATAAAATACAAAGCTAACATATTCTCAGAAAACCTAGTTCTATAAATGCATACATATCTGTGTACACATAGTGTATGTTTATATACAGTCGTGCATCCCCCACATAACAGCATTTTGGTCAGTGATGGACTGCATATACAATAATAGTCCCATAAGATTATACAACTGTATTTTATCAAACTTTTTCTATGCTTTGATACACAAATACTTACCAATGTATTATAACAACCTACAATATTAAATATAAGTATATGCTGTACAGATTTGTAGCTGAAAAGCAATAGGCTATAAAATGCAATCTAGGTGTATAGTAGGTGAGACCATCTATGTTTGTGTAAGTACATTCTATGATTTCACACAATGATAAAATCTCCTAATGACACGTTTCTTAGAAGATATCCCCCTCATTAAGTAATGCATGACTGTATAGATGAACATGTGTGTATGTGTGTGTAGATGCTTGTGAGACAATGCAATGTTATAAACTATTTGCACAAGTAAGATTCTTTCAAGTTACATTGAAATTCAATTTATTTTGAAATCAGGCTTATTAAATTTTCTACACAAAAATATGTACATATGTTTATTATCAAAGTACAATGACTAAATTCAAAATATAATTAATCCATTAATCTATATGATAGATCTATTATCTATCTATCTATGAGCTGTTCAAACATTTTTAACAAAGAATTATTTCTCAAAACAAAATTTATTCAGAAATATACAACATGAAAGATAATATTTGAAATGTGCCATTTGAAATGCGTGTCTTCTTCTGAGGTTACATGCATTATTCCCCAGTGACAAATAATTTGGTCTCTGAAACTGAAAAGATATGATATATAATAGCTTTCAAAGACAATATTAAATTGATTAGTCATGAAATTTAAATTTAGTGTTAAAAAATGTATTTATAAATACAAAAATAAAATATATACTGTTCTTTCAAATTGTTGCATTAATTTGGTAAATTTGGCACAGTAGAATAATATCCTTCCCTTTATATTTTAAATCAGCTTATTGGATAATTTTGTAGCATTAACTAATAACTGTCTTTAGATTAACCAAAAATATTGAAGACAAATGTAGTTATTACAAACTGAAGCCCACTTATCTATAAACTAGCATCTCTCCTTATTGAACCTTTCCTTTTATATTTAAATTTCCTTGCATTTGTCCTCTTTATTCAGATTGTTTTTTATAAAGAACATTTTAATAAAGTTGAAAGTCAGCATAAATTACACAAATGATTTTACTTTGGGAATAATCTTAACATATCATAACCAAGTAGCCAACTTCTGACATAGTATCATCTAATTTTTACACTCTTTATTGAAATGTATTGATTTATATAAAGAATACAAATCTGTAGTGGTGAGATGGCAGTACTATCACGAATACCTGGGAATTACTATTGATTTTTATTTTTTTTACCTCAATACAACTACATGAGATCAACAAAGGTTGTTCTGGAAATATTATTTTGATTATATATAGAATTTTAATAATCATAAAAGTTCCCTTGAAGTGTTATAACTTTATAAACAATTTTATAAAATTTCTGACATGTTTTTAGTGAGTTCTTATTTTCTTAACAAGAATTTGTGGTTGAAACCTACACATCCAATCTGAGTAAAAAAGAAATTATGTAAAGTTGACAGCCTATCTCAGTATAGAAAAATAAAAAAATTGTAACATACATTAATTATCACTAAATATATATTTATCTTTCTTTTAAATCTTGGATTTTAAAAACATATTAAATATATCAGTACTTTAACAATGTATAATATGAAATATTAATAATGGAGTGGTTTTTGAACTGAAACAAATATTAGACTTTTACAGAAATATTAATTATAATATCTATTAAATATTATGTACTATTAATGAAAAATCACATGTAAATTTAGTATAATACCTACCTGCATGCACGTCAGCACTCATTTCATTATTTTGTTCATTCAATCAGCCTTTCCCAAAACAGATGATTTTATTTGTGCAAAGGACATAGCAGGTTTAAAGACAATGAGATGCCTTAATTATATATTTGTCTAGAACAGCAGGCAGCTTTGTAGAAGGGTGGAGTCTATTAATAATATGTATAATAACTGGTCACTTGGCATTTAATTTTGAATCTAACAACTTGGGCCAGTTGTTTTAGAATTCTCGTACAGCCTAGTGTGCTGAAGAATGAATGCGCGGTATTTCAGTGATGGCAGTACATTTAACACTATACTTAAACATACTTCTCAGTGTAAGCAGAATTTTAAAAATACGTAATTTTATTATGAGAGAGTGACTTTTTTTTGAGAAGGCTAGTTTTTAAAGTGGAAGGACGGAGCCTATTTATTAAACATGCCTAGAAATATCTGCAGGAAATATGAATAGAAACTGGTGACTGCTTTGTAAAATATACCTTAAAGTTACATTGTTACTAACTTTAGGTTTTTTATTTCAAGTAACAAACATGGAATGAAGTTAACTTAAGTAAAAAAAAAAAAAAAAAGAAAAAGAAAAATTGCTTGAAATAACACGCTGTGGTTTTCCAAATTGAGGGAATATTATAGGAAGAAAACAAAGTAGAAAAGGTAGTGGGGAGTTTGTAGGTATACTGAACGTGGCTTTCTGAATTCTTATACAGGAAATAATAAGCTAGAATTTTTGTTCTGTCTCCTTAAAAGTGGGATTCCAAGGAAATAAGCCTAATGAATGAGTTTAATTATACATCACATATTCAATAGGAGAGTGGAAGAAAATTTGATTGACAAAACCCATTGATAGTAGGAAGATTGATATTTTTTAGAAAATGGAAAACCAATGCTGAATTGTAAAAGTTTTGTTAATGTATATAATTCATTTTGAAATCTCAACTTCATTTACATTTTTAGTAACACTACCAAAAAATTAATCAACTTACTATCTTCATTTTATTTTGAGGGAAGATGGAAAACAACTAACTGTCATCCTCATATTAATCTTCAATTTACAAAAATCATCTTGCTTTTCCATATTTTTGATAAATTAGAGAAATTTCAAATATTTTCCTAACAACCTTTGTACCTGCTCAAGAACAATGATATAGTATATATTGACGATAATATTATTATTCATTTATTTAGTATAAATGTATCAGTAGCATAAAAGAATAGACATTTAAATACTGACTTTTATATGTCAGAAATTCTATTGTATTTAATTATTAAAAACATGCTTTGAGACATGCATTAAAATTATAAATTTATTAATAAGAGAAAAAAATTCAAGGAGATTAAATAGATTCTTTAATGACTCACAAGAAGGAAGAATGTGAATGAAAAATAAAATTCTTCCCGGTACACTCTTCTATTTTATGCTGTTAGATTATGTAGAAAATACAAACAGGAATAATATGTTATCTTCAAAGAAATTATATTTTGGTCAGTGGTATAAATCATGTAAATTAAAATGATTAAGGGCAGAAATATGTACAAAATTATAGGTACACTTTTATTTTATTTATTTATTAGGAGACAGTCTTTAGCTCTGTCACCTGGACTGGAGTGCAGTGGTGAGATCTCAGCTCACTGCAACCTCTCAATTCTGAGTTCAAGCAATTCTCCTGCCTCAGCGTCCTGAGTATTTGGGATTACAAGTGCGAGCCACCATGCCTTACTAATTTTTGTATTTTTGGTAGAGAAGAGATTTCACCATGTTAGCTGGGCTGGCCTCAAACTCTTAGCCTCAAGTGATCTGCCCACCTTGGGCTTCTAAAATGCTGGGATTACAAGCATGAGACAATGCACCTGGCCTATAGATACAGTTTCAGAGAAAAAAGAGATTATTTTGGAATGACATGATGAATCAAAGGATTCTTTGTAAAAAGTTTAGAATTTGATAACAGCAATTATTTTAAAAGACATATCAGATAGAAAAATATTTCATGTGAAAGGAATATTGTGAGTTAAGTCAGTAGGATCGACAGTTTAGCCAGAATTTAACATGTGTGGCTTTTAACATAAAAATAATAAACAATTTGTAACTATTTTATATAATCCAGCATACTCTGTATGAAGGGAGAAAACTTTTTCTATCAAAATGCTCTAAGAGGAAAATATTAGAGCAACTATTTTCATGAATATGCTTAATAGTTAAGGAATTATTTTCACTAACATGCTTAATATAATATTAAAAATAGTGGTAGGAAGTTTCCATTCTACATTCATTAAAACTAAAATAATAAATTTCAGTGAAAATAATTCCTACTTGAGTTTTGCAAAAGAGAAATTTGAGTCTTATTACTATAATTTTAAATCATTTTTATATACAATTATAATTTATTTTTTATAAACTCTCATCACAAGATACTGAATATTTTTAGCTAACTCCTTTCTCATTTTTAAAATTCATTTGGGACTGAGGAAGAAGTGCTTGTCAAACTTTAGAGTATTTTATAAACAACAAAGGTGCCATTTTATCTGCTACCATTTTACCCTTCCCTGCTGCACAGAAGTGAAGAGGCGAAGTCATTTGGGGATATGGGCATTAACTTTCTTACAAGAAGGTTACTTTCCAATATTGGACAAATATAGAGTTTTCCAAAGAGGCATATTTCATTCAGGTTGTGCAGTTAATGTCAAGGTCCCATAAGGTCATTATCCTTTTCAAGTCAGTTGGAATGACATCTGCCTCAAGCAACCTAGAGGCACAGCTGATTGTTCTAGTTTTATAGTAAGAATATAAACCCTTCCTGTAACTTATGGTTTATGTCAGTGTAACTCTAGTGGTAGAACAGATGCACTTGGGAACAAGAAGTAAGAAATATAAATCAAGTTTATTTACTTAAAATATGACTGGATTATAAATGGAAATATATACAAATAGCTATTAAAATAAGTGTGGTTTTAAATTTCAAAGTCTCATTGAAGACTTGAATGACAGTAAAGGGAAAATTGTTAACTCCACGTTCATGGCTGGGTTTCCAGATTTTATTTTTTATAATACTGCTTATCTTCACTTAAAAATAAAGGAACAAATCAAAATATATATACATATGTATATATTTATATATATGGCCCTATTAGAGAACTCATAATTCAACCTGATACTTGTTATTCTTATTGTTGTGTTACTCTTATAAGCTCTGGTCCAAGCCTGGACAAAACCTTTACTCTCAATTCCCATTAGCATGACCATATGCTATATTTCTTACAAAGTTCTCAACAGGAAATAATATGCAATGGGGTGCCTTTGCTTAGAAAAGCTGTGAAAGATGTAACCTAAAACAAAGAAGAGAGTGTAAATTCTTACAATAATCAAATTTTTGGCTCACATTATTTTTCAAGCTTTCCTTACATTAATGATTTAAAAGAAGATCTCATTAATCCTCTTGCAGTGAGAAATATATATAATCTATTCCACCTCAAAAGATCACAGGTTGAAAGGGAGCCAGATCATAGAATCAAAGCTCAGCAGATAGTTACTGCATACTATAAAACATACAATTGTATCAAAATTGGAGCAGATTCCTGAGGCAGATATTATGATTACAATTTAATATGTTGCTATATGTAAAATAAGATATAAGACCAAGTTCAAGGCTTTGCTACCTACTGATATTTGCGGAGTGGCTGGTGGTAGAGAACATGAGGAAGTTGTGTGGTTTTTAACTATGCTATCACCACCTTAAAAATAATCACTTCCTTCAACGCAGGTCTATCAATAGATTTGCTTTATATTTTTAAATGACTTGCTTAGAAACATTACTTTCTTACAAAAGCCCATTAAAATAGAATAAAGTTTTGATATTGATGATAAATTTAGAGTATGTACAATTGCTATAGACTCTACTGGTGAATCACAAGTTCCATGATACTACAATTGACAGGTTACTTTTACTATTTTAACAATCTTCATAGTACACACACACACACACAAAACACACTTTTCTTTATTCTTGAATTTCAAGAGAAGATACTTTTGCTGATCACAATTGATACGGTTTGACTGTGTCCCCACCCAAATCTCATCTTGAATTCCCATGTGTTGTGGGAGGGACCTCATGGGAGGTAATAGAATCATGGGGGGCATGTCTTTTCCATTGCTATACTTGTGATAGTGAATAAGTCTCATGAGATCTGATGCTTTTAAAAAGAGGAGTTCCTCTTCACAAGCTCTCTCTCTTTGCCTGTTTCCATCCAGGTAAGACATGACTTGCTCTTCCTTGCCTTCTGTCATGATTGTGAGGCTTCTGCTGAAGTTCCACATGCAATTGTAAGTCCAATTAAAACTCTTTCTTTTGTAAACTGCCCAGTATCAGGTATGTCTTTATTAGCAGTGTGAATAATAGAGTAAATTTGTCCCAGGTGTGCAGTGCTGCAGAAAAGATACCTAAAAATGCAGAAGTGACTTTGGAACTGGGTAACAGGTAGAGGTTGGAAGAGTTTGGAAGACTCAGAGGAAAACAGGAAAATGTGGGAAAGTTTGGAACTTCCTAGAGACTTCTTGAATGATTTTGCCAAATATGCTGATAGTGATATGGACAATAAAGTCCAGGCCGAGGTGGTCTCAGTTGGAAATGGGAAACTTTTTGGGAATTGGAGCAAAGGTGACTCCTATTATGTTTTAGCAAAGAGACTGGTGACATTTTACCCCTGATCTGGAGATCTGTGAAACTTTGAATTTGAGAGAGATGATTTAGGGTATCTGGTGGAAGAAATTTCTAAGTAGCAAAGCATTCAAGATGTAACTTGGGTGCTGCTAAAAGCATTCGGTTCTATAAAGGAAGCAGAGCATAAAAGTTCAGAAAATTTGCAGGCTGACAAAGTGAGAGAAAATACAATCTCATTTTCTGAGCATAAATTCAGGCCAGTTGCAGAAATTTGCATAAGTAACAAGGAGCTGAAATTTAATCTCCAAAACAATGGAGAAAATGTTTCCAGGACATGTTAGAGGTCTTCACCGCAGCCTCTCCCATCAGAGACCTAATACCTGGAAGGAAAAAGTGGTTTTGTGGGTTGGGCCCAGGGTCCTGTGCTATGTGCAGCCTAGGAACTTGGTGTTCTGTGTCCCAGCTGCTCCAGCCATGGATGAAAGGGGCCAACACAGAGCTTGCACCATGGCTTCAGAGGGTGCAAGTCTGAAGCCTTGGCAGCTTCCATGTAATGCTGAGTCTGTGAGTGCACAGAAATCAAGAATTGAGGTTTGGGAACTTCCGCCTAGATTTCAGATGATGTGTGGAAATGCATCATTTATTCAGCATCCATGACTTTGTGGCTTCTTTGCAGAAGTTGGCTGCAGAGGCAAGGCTCTCATGGAGAACCTCTGCTAGGGCCATGCAGAAGGGAAATGTGGGGTTAGAGTCCCCTACACAGAGTCCCTACTGGGGCACCACCTAGTGGAGTTGTGAGAAGAGGGCCACCATCCTCCAGACACCAGAATGGTAAACCCACCAACATCGTGCATCATGCACTGGGGAAAATTGCAGACACTCAACACTAGCTGGTGAAAGTAGCCAGAAGGGAGGCTGTAACATGCAAACCCACAATGGCACAGCTGTACAAGACCATGGGAACACACCTCTTGCATTAGCATGACCTGGATCAGGGCAATGCATCCTTGAGGATGAAAAAGTGGGAGCATTAGGAGATTGAGACTAAAAAAACATGAGAAAATGTTTGAAGGTAATGGATTTGTTTACTGTGTTAATACAACGCATTTTTACAGATAAGACCTACCAATCCGTACAATTTAAATATGCACAGTTAATTGTTTAAAAAAAAGTGTAAGTAAATAGAAAAGAAGTCACAAAGTCACTTGACGCTGAATAAATGTTTCAAAAACGTTATCGTAGGGAAGGGAAAGCCTCATATGTGCTGTAGACATTAAATAACATGCCACACTAGATGCATAATGTGGGAAGGATGGGAGGGCATTTCAGGCAAAGAAAGCAAAGGAAGAATAAAGCATTAATGTCAAGGAGTGTTGGGAAGGAAGTGATAAAACTGGGACAAAAAACTATGACAGGGTGATGAATAACTACAAAGATAACATTGGTAGATAGATTTATCCTCTAAGGGATGGCAATACAGTAAAGGATTTACAAAAAGGTTCACATAATAAAGTGTGTGTCAGTGTTAGTGAAACAAAAGTTCTGGCAGAAAGCAAGACTGAAGGGAGAGAACGTTAAGACAAATAAGAATATGTAACATTAAATAAGACAAAAATTAATATATTAATGTTATAATACTCTATACCCTATTGACCTTAAGAACTTTTAAAAATCATGTAAAATATAAATCAAGAATATTTGTATGGTGAGATTATATAATCAGATAGCAATTAAAAGACCCCAAATTCCAAAATGTATTCTAAGTAGTATATATTTTTCTGTTAGTAAGTAAAAAATCTATTTCAATCATATCTAATAAACTTGCTCATTAGAAATAGCATATAGTGTTTTCAGCTATTAAATATGAGTCTGTCATATTTCATTATTTTTAAAGTATTATTAGTATCCATTTCTTTCCTTCAAAGTCATAACAGCCTATTCACTAGATAAAATAAGCTAATTTTTCCAACATTACACTTAAAACAAATCTTTTTTTCTGAATTGTTTGATGGTAACTTTTGAAAAGAACTTGTATGATATAGACAAAAATAAGTTACAAAATACACATTTATGAAACATGATTAAAACACAGTGGTACATGAGTCTAGAATTACAGAAAACAATCAGCATATAAATAGAATCTGAGAAGTATTACCCTTGAAAACAAAGGTTGTATCATTTATAATATCTGTAATATTCATAATATTAATCTTGTGGGTTTTTTTTATTTTAAATAAACTGAGACCTTTTTGGGTTTTGTTGTTTCATTTTACTTATAATGGACACATAATTTTACATATTTATGAGTTAAAGTACAATGTTTCAGTACATGTACACATTGCATAATGATTAAATCAGTGTAATTAGCTTATCCATAACTTTAAATATTTACCATTTCTTCGTGATGATAGCATTCAAGATCATCTCTTTTAATTACCTTGAAATATACCAAGCATTATTGTCAGCTATTGTCACCCTACTATGTAATAGAACACCAGAGGTTATTCTTCCTGTCTAACTATAACTTTGTACGTAATATTCAGATAGGCAAGTAATTTTATGACCAGTATAACTTTGGCATATATGTAACCTTGTCTGAATGAATGGTAAACAGTGATTTGTCTTTGTTTATCATGTTGACTAACAGAGACATCAGTGGTCATAATAATCTTTATTCAAATGTGTTTCCATTTGTAGGAAATTTTATTTATAATTTGAAAGTGCTCAGCTCTGCCTTTCTTTGTTGTTTATTGTTTAGATACAATTGTCCACAGTTGTATGTTTTGATACAAATATTTTAGATTATTTAAAAGTATTAGTAGGAGGATTAAAAATTATAACATATGAATACATTATCTAGCATGCTTATTATAACCAAATAGAAAAGTTTGTCCCTTTTCTAATAGAATTTTAAACACATGTAAGTTGTTTTTGTATTCTTTTATGAAAAATGCTCATTTCAAGAGAACACATTTTAAGTGATATTTTTATCAACTACATTATTTCATTAAAAGTATAATGTTATTTCACACTCTATTCAAACACAATTCTCAACCTCTTAGCCTAGTAGTCATGATAGTCTGAAATAATAATAACATAAAATACTCTGATGGGGCAAATAAATTCTTCTCACCTTTCTTGAAGAATAAGAAAGACAAAACAGAAAATCAGTAAAAGATATAAAAGGAGTTTTCTGGAGTTTATTGGTTATAGTTACTTGGCACAAGTATCTCTATTCATCTGATTCTGTAATTACATAGCTGAGTCTCTGAAAAGGTAACACAGTGATGAAAAGACAAAACTTGAAATTACACAATTAATTACAAACTATTTCTCCTAAGGCTGTATATTACACCTAGGAGAGCCTGAGCTTAAAGGTTATACTACTAATTCTCTTTTCAAATGGTACTTTTATTAGCCATTAAATATCACTCAGTGTGTGATTATTTTTACCCATGTCTTAGAAATTGTGAACTTGAGACATTAAAATGGGTTAATGGCTTTAAATCAGACAATATATAAAAATCCCAACTAATTGGTTTTTATAAATTGTTTGGATCAAGATATATGCAAAAAAAAGTCTATAAAACTTCAGGGAAATACACATTAAATAAATGTGTGCTGTACAATAGGAAAAGTATAAAGTATCAGCTTTTGTCCTCATCTTCTGTTTAACATCTTTATCTTGAAAATGAGTGGGCTACTTTTGTAGTGAGGAAAACTCCCACTAGTTAATCTGTTGCTGGTCCTACACATATATATATGCCATCAGACAACTGAAATTTTAGATAAATTATTGTATTTTGTAGAACACATTAATGTTAGACAATATTAAAAATGGGGATAACCATTGGCTTGTTAAAATGAAGAATAAAGTCCAAACGAACAGTACTGTGATGAAAGTTGCAGCTGGGCACAGTGGCTCACACCTGTAATCCCAACACTTTGGGAGGCTGAGGCGGCTGGATCAAGAGGTCAGGAGTTCGAGGTCAGCAGGGCCAATATGGTGAAACCCTTGTCTCTACTGAAAATACAAAAATTAGCTGGGCGTGGTGGGACATGCCTTTAGTCCCAGTTATTAGGGAGGCTGAGGCAGGAGAATCGCTTGAACTCGGGAGGTATAGGTTGTAGTGAGCTGAGATCGCAACCGAGATGGTGTCACTGCACTCCAGCCTGGGCGACAGAGTAACACTCAGCCCCCCCACAAAAAAAAATAAAATAAATGAAAGAAAGAAAGTTGCTTTCTAGTAGTTGTGTGTTTTTCTCACTTTTATATATTCAGAGTTTTAAAATAACATTGCCCCAGCAATCCCATTACTGGGTATATATCCAAAGGATTATAAAACGTCCTTCTATAAGGACACATGCACACGAATGTTCATTGCAACACTCTTTACAATAGCAAAAACCTGGAACCAACCCAAATGCCCATCGATGATAGACTGGACAGGGAAAATGTGGCACATATACACCATGGAATACTATGCAGCCATAAAAAACAATGAGTTTGTGTCCTTTGTAGGGACATGGATGAACCTGGAAACCATAATTCTCAGCAAACTGACGCAAGAACAGAAAATCAAACACCGCATGTTCTCACTTATAGGTGGGTGTTGAACAATGAGAACACATGGACACAGGGAGGGGAGCACTACACACTGGGTTGTGTTGGGGGAAAATAGGGGAGGGACAGCAGGGGGTGGGGAGTTGGGGAGAGAGAGCATGGGGAGAAATGCCAGATATAGGTGAAGGGGAGGAAGGCAGCAAATCACACTGCCATGTGTGTACCTATGCAACAATCTTGCATGTTCTTCACATGTACCCCAAAACCTAAAATGCAATTAAAAAAATTACTTAACAAAAAAACAAAAATAAAAGAACAACAACAACAAAAAAGAAAATAACGTTGGCCAATACATTGATACTGCATATACAATGGTTAAAAATGGAGCATATCATCGAGCAGTATACAAGTCTTTCAGGATAGATAGCGTTAGGTATGGGCATAAGCTACGTAAGAAGTTAAGAATAACAGCAGGTCAGGGACAGATGGTACAAAAAGAGTTATCACAAAATTTGTATTTCATATTTGGATCCAAACACACATACACACACACACACAAACACACATACACACACTTATACAACATGGATTGGATACTTTTTTTATAAACTTTTTAAAGAATGTGCCTGTAACCAATGAACACAAAAGACCTCATTCAAGTTAACTCAATTTGTCATTAAAAACAGAAGAAATCAAAGCATTGTGGTAGTTCATCTTGGTAAATATCTATAAGATCTTTATTTGATCAATTGGCTTCTTTTTACGTTTCTAAAACAAAATATAATTTGGGAAATTAAAGTCATATATTATATTTGTAATGAATTTTGTCCTTCAAAAATAAGAGTAAGTGAATGACTTCCTAGTAGTAAATATTTAAATACTTCAACAATTCTAATACTTAAATAGTAGATTGTAAATTTATTACTGAACTAAATAAAGTCTTCAAAGGTATTTTGTTTGTCTGTAAAACATAGTTATCTAAGCTTTATGATTTAAGGAGTTTTTCTTAACCTGTAATAAAAATTTTAGTCTCTGAAAATATTATAATTTTATAGTTATATGTGTTTGCTTTTCTAGAGGAGCATATACTTACTAAAAAGTGTTTTGTTAGCATCAAGAAGAGTAAAGGAATAAAAAAAGAATTATCAAATTGTATAGTTGCTACAAATAGTATGCTATGGTGCTGTTTCAAAAAAACTGTATATAATTTTTTTAGGCAAGTAACTCATCTCTGGTATATCTGATTATTAATGATTATAAAAACTGTTAATATGTAAAACAGGTATGAAACAATAAATTTTTTTCTACTTCTTAAACTCTGGAGACATCTTTATATCAAGAAATGTCACTTTACTCTTGGTGATGGTTAGAACAGTCAAATCATGCAAAAGAGATGAAAATGCCTTTTACTTCATGAGTTATTTCATTTAGGTTGCCAGCTTTTTTATATTTACTTTGATATATGTTATTTAATTGTTCATTTTAATTTTATAATATTGCATGTTTCACTTATATGTGAAAGCTAAGAAGGTTAAAATCTTGAATAAATAGTAGAATAATGGTTTCCAGAGACTGGAATGGTTGTGGGGAGAAGATGAGAGGTGTTGGTTAATGGGTAGAAAATAGACTTAGATACAATCAATACAGTCTAGTGTTCCAGCACAATAGGGTGGCTATAGGTCATAATGGTTTATCATATATTTCAAAACAGTATAAGATGAAATGGAATGTTCCTAATAAAAAGAAATTATAAATGCCAAGGTGATATATATCCCAGTTACTCCAATTTGATCATGACAATGCATTACATTGTAAGCTTGATATTTAAACATGCATACACCTTGAAGAATCAAATAATCTACAAAATTTATCTATTACAAAAAAATCCACAGTAGCCAACCCTAGATCTCTTTTAATGACAAAAACAGAAATATCAAGGAACAATGAGAGTATAAGCATGACATTTAGAAATATGGGGATTATGTACTAAAGAATACAGCAGTCCCAACGTAGGGTGAGTGGTCAGCTCCTCCTATCAGCTAAGGCACTCCCAGAAGGAGGCTGGCAGCCCAGAGCTGTTTGCGGTGGCCCTCCCAGCACTGGGAGTAACACATAATCCTGTACTGAAGGAGGATCCTCACAGTGTCACATGGCTTCTACCCATTCCCTACTTTGGTGTTGGATCACCTTTTTTTTTTGAAATTGCATATTATTTCCTTTCTTGGTACCTCCCCGTTTTGTTGTATGCTCATAAAGAATACAACAAAATACCAATACAAAAAAAGATATGTATAACATGTATATACATATGTATGTATGTGTGTGTGCATGTGTACATATATGTAAAGTAAATTAAAATGGAGACCAGAATTGGAGAACCCCTGAGCAGACAAACCCATTAAGGCCTCATTAGCGATATTATGTTAATCTTGCTTGGTTTGTAAGCATAACTTAACTTGGGCTATCTGTTGTACATAACTATAATATTTAAGGCTAATCAATCAAAAGCCACTAATTAATTATAGTTATTTAATTATGAATATTACAGCAGGATAGACCAAATAAGGCTTTATTGGTCTATTTATGTATTGATAATAATGTTAATATATTCGACTTTAGTGAGTCAAAAATTGTCATTACTTCCATGTTCTCTGTATAAAAGCCTTCCCCTTGCATTCCTTCAGCACAGCCACTTCTGGGTTAGAGCAGCCTGATTCATGAATCAATGGTTGTTCCAATAAAGTCTTTATAGTGTTATTGCACTTTTCTTCACCTTTTAACAAATACATTTTATATATAATTGTATATAAGCATATGTAAAGATACATATATTTGTTATGCATAATATGTCTGTATTATATATATGTATGTGATCTACAAAAGTTCTGATTTGGTTTCCAATGTTAAATTTCACTTTTGTTCTTATTCTTAGAATGTCACAACAATATATTTCAGTCTTTCTATTAGTTTCACATCCCTGCTCATATATTTAATTTCAAAAATTCTTTTGTTCTCTATTTATATAGTACCTTGATCTTGTTTCACAGATGTGATAGCATTTCTTTTATCCCTGAAATGCTGATGAAAGTTTTGCTTTTTTTCTGTTTCTATTTTACTTTTAGTTACCTCCCTTTATAGTCTGTTTTTTTCCAAGTTGCTTTCTTTAACTGTCTCTGTTTAATATTGGAACATTCCTTTGATATCTGTGACCTTGACTCACGTTTAAGATGGAGTCATTAAATTTTATTTGAGAATTTGTACACATGCATACTGTTTGTGGATTGCACATATGGTGACCTAGCTAGAAAATCTCACTGGAAAATACTTGTCAATGTATCAGGTCATTTTTGAGGGAATAATCAGGTTTCTGATTCTTTCACTCTTTAGCTGCCCCTACTTCCTATTTGGGTGTGGTATTCTTCTTCTCAATTGTGGTAGAACTGTGGCCAGAAACACTGTGGTTCAGATACTTTCAGTTTTCTACTTCAATGGATAAAACTTTCAATTTTCTAAGATGAGGAGAGATAGCCTCTCTTGATTGTTTGAAGTAGAAAATCCAATTTTCAAGCAATCTTCCAATTTTCACCCTTTCATCTGAACCTACCTCTTGTTCCACAGTGCATGTCACTTTGCTGCTCAGCTGTCCATACTGTCATTTTAGGATTTTACTTATTATGGCCCACTCCCAGTTACCACTAGATCGTTTTTTTTTTCCCTTAAAATACTTTTGCTATTATCCCCTCTTCTAACTTCCAGAAGAAACAGATGTAAATATTTGTGTTTAAAGCAATGTCTTCCTACTGGAAATTCACATTTATCTCTTTAAAAATAGAGAAAAATTTAATTCTCTTAAATTATTACATATTTTTAGTAACACTTTAAACTCCTTTATGAGATGTGTACTATGAATCCCATTTATTCCAGCATTATTTATTGAGAAGGGAGTCCTTTCCCCATTGCTCGTTTTTGTTAGCCTTGTTGAAGATCAGATGGTTATAGGTGTGTGGCTTTATTTCTGATTTTTCTATTCTGTTTCACTGGTCTATGTGTCTGTTTTTGTACCGATACCAAGCTATTTTGGTTACTGTGGCTTTAGAGTATAGTATGGTGTGAGGTCGAGTAGTGTGATGCTTCTGGCTTTGTTCTTTTGGCTTAGCATTGCTTTGGTTATTTGGGCTCTTTTCTGGTGCCATATGAATTTTAGAATCATCTTCTAATTCCGTGTAGAATGACATTGGTAGTTTGATGGCAATAGCAATGCAAATTGCTTTAGGCAGTGTGGCCATTTTTATGATACAGATTCTTCCAATCTGTGAGCATGGGATGTTTTTTTCCATTTATTTGTGTTACCTCTGATTTCCTCCAGCAGTTTTGTAGTTCTCATTGTAGAGATCTTTTACCTCCTTGGTTAGCAGTATTCCTAGGTATTTCATTTTCTCTGTGGCCATTGTAAGTAGAATTGTGTTCTTGATTTCACTCTCAGCCTAGATGTTGTTGGTGTATAGAAATACTGCTGATTTTTACACTTTGATTTTTGTATCCTGAAACTTTACTTGAATTGATTATCAATTCTAGGAGCCTATTGGTAGATTCTTTAGTATTTTCTAGGTAATAGAATCATATTATCAGCAAAGAGAATTTGAATTATTTTCCTATTTGGATGTCTTTTATTTCTTGCTCTTGCCTGATTGCTGTGTTACAATTTCCAGTACTATATTGAATAGGAGTTGTGAGAGTGTACATCCTTGTCTTGTTCTGGTTCTCAAGGAGATGTTTTCAGTTTTTGCCTGTTCAGTATGAGGTTGGCTGTGGATTTGTCATAAATGGCTCTTATTATTTTGAGATATATTCTTTTAATGTCTAGTTTTTCAAAGGTGTTTAATATTAAGTGTTTTTGAATTTTATCAGAAGCCCTTTTTGTATCTACTGAGATAATAGTGTGATTTTTACTTTGTTTCTATTTATGTAATAAATCACATTTATTAATTTGTATATGCTGAAACAACCTAGTATTCCAGGAATAAAGCCTACTTTATCATAGTGAACCAGCTTTTTTATGTGCAGTTATTTTAGTCTCTCTAGGTGTGATGTTAGGTTGTCAATTTCAGATCTAACTTTTTCACATGGGTGCTCTGCACTATAACCTTTCTAATTAACACAGCTTTAGCTGTGTCCCAAAGATTCTGGTATATTGTATCTTCATTTTCATTTGTTTCAAATATCTTTTTTTATTTCTGCCTTAACTTAAATTTTCCCTAAAGTCATTCAGGAGAAGATTAATTTGCCTGTAATTATGTGGTCTTGAAAGAGATTCTTGGTATAGATTTCTATTTTATTGCAATGTGGTTTGAGAGTGTGGTTGATATGATGGTTTCTTTAAAACCTCTTGTAAGCCAGGTCTGGTGGTAATGAATTCCCTTGGCATTTGCAAATTTGCAAAGAATTTATTTCTCCTTCACTTTTGAAGCTTAGTTTGAGAGGATCTGAAATTTTGGGTTGGATTTTTTCTTTACAAATGCTAAATATAGGTTTCTATTCTCTTCTGGGTGGCAGAGTTTCTGCTGAAAAGTCTGCAGTTAGCCTAATAGGGTTCCCTTTGTAGGTGACCTAACCCTTTTCTGTAGCTGCTTTAATATTTTTTGTTCACATTGACCATGTTGAATCTGATGATTATGTGTTTTGGGGATGGTTATCTTTTCTACTCTCTCACAGGAGTTCTCTGAATTGCCTGAATTTGAATGTCAACCTACGTAGCAAGGTTGGGGAAATTTTCATGGACAATATTTGCAAATATGTTTTTCCAAGTTCCTTTTTCTCTGTCCTCTTACAGGGACATCAATGAGTGATAGCTTTTTTCTTCTTACATAATCCCATATTTCTCAGAGGTTTTGTTCATTTGTTTTTATTCTTTTTTATTTATTTTTGTCTGGCTGAGTTGATTCAAATAACTGGTCACTGAGCTTTGAGATTCTCTTCTTAACTTGGTCTACTCTTCTGGTAATAATACTCCTCAATGAGTTATGAAATTATTGTAGTGAGTTTTTCAGCTCTGTTTGATCAGTTTGGTTTTTTTTCTTAAATTGGCTATTTTGTCATTTAGTTGTTGTATCATTTTACTAGGTTCCTTATATTCCTTGGATTGGGTTTCAACTTTATTCTGAATCTTGATGATCTTTATGGCCATCCAAATTCTTACTTCTATGTCTGTCATTCCAGCCATTTCAGTCACATTAAGAAGCATTACTGGGAAGCTTGTGTGGTCATTTAGAGGTAGAAAGACACTCTGATTTTTTGAGTTTCCAGAGTTCTTGCACTGGTTCTTTCACATCTATGTCAGCTGATATTCTTTTAATCTTTGAAGTTATTTTCCTTTGAATGAAGATTTTTGCCTCATATTATTTGATACACTTGAAGACTTAACTGTACCATCATTTGGATTCATTCAACTGGCATCATTTCTGGATGATTTCAAGGGGCCACAGCTCAGCTCAGCACTCCAGGGCTGTGTGCTCTAACCTGGGCAGGTTGAGGCCAGGCCCAAAGTTTTGTTCTCTGGCTCCTGGATGTAGAGCATCTGCTGTGTTGGAGGGACTGAGGTGTTCTCAGTCTGCTGACAACAACATTCTTAGAGGACACCAGCAAAAGTGCTTCACTGGGGCATCAGGGCAGTGTGTTCCATACTAACATGCACACTGATGGTGGCAGGACTACAAGGTTTGCACACATACTCCTCAAAGCAGTGAGATACGGCTATGGGTGAAGGCACACTGGCAAAGCAAAGGCAGAAAGCTGTGGGTGGGTGCATTCCAGTAGGTGTCTTTCTGCAGACGCTTTCTAATGGTTAGACAAGGCCTACTGGCAAAGGAACTATGGCAGTAGCCACTGGAAAGTGCCCCCATTGGGCACCTGAGGCTGTGCTGTATGTGAGTTCAGTCAGGCAGAGACCTTGGGAAAGGCTGGCAAACAGGAGGGCAATCAGATCAGACTAGCTTTATCCCACAGCCAAGAAAGGCCTGTTTTGTCCAGGTCTCACAGCCAACAAGGGCCAAAGTCACCTAGAGTAGCATGGTGAGCACTGAGCATTGAGTTTCTCTGGCTTTGCCTTACTTCAGTCTTTACGATGCTGACCCTTCTGGGCTTTGTGCAGGCTGGAGTCCTGTTCCTGCCAGTTCTCCAAGCAGTTGTCTCCAGCTCAAATATCTCCGGGGATCATGGGGTCAACTGCAGCTAGGATTCCAGAAGTACATGGTCAGATTGGGCACTCCACACCTATTTATATAACCATTTCCCCAGGAGCTGCACAGAGCCAGGAATGAGTCGTGGTATCACTCACCCCACGCAGAATTTCTGGCTTTCTCCTGCTTCATCCCAGGGTCAGCAACCTCCCTCTATCCCCTCTTAATACATTCCTTCTGAAGATCTGCTTAGAGTGTGCCTATCTTCTTGATAGTCTAGTCTGTCAGTGGGAGAAGCTCTTTCTGACTGGGTCTAGTGGTCCATCTTACTGCTTCATTCCTAATATAAACATTTGCATTAATAAATTTCCTTTTATGCACTACTGTTGTACCATGTAATAAATTTTGATATGTTGTATATTTATTTAGTTCAAAATATTTTCTACATTCTCTTGTAATTCATCTGTGGCCCAGTTGTTATTTAGGTGTGGTTCATTTGATTTCCAGATATTTCAAATTGCTTATATTTTCTTCTGTTTTTGGCTTCTCATTTAAGTACATTGCGGTTAGAAAACAAATTCTATATGATTCAAATTTTTATGAATGTTGAGATTTCTTTTATAGATTTTGGATGAATTTTCTGTAAAAATTCTAAGTGCAATTGAAACAAATGTGCGTTCTGCTGGCGTTTTGTGAAATGTTCTATAGATTTGAGTTAATTTAGTTTGGTTGATAATGTTGTTCGTACCACCTATATTATTGCCAATTTTTTTCTAGTTGTTCTTTCCATTTTGAAGAGCGGTTAACTTCACCTTTTGTTGCTGAAAGTCTATGTCTGCCTCTAAATTTGTCAGCTTTCCTTCATGTGCTTTGGTGATATCTTGTATATGCATGTGCATTTATAATTATTATACCTTCCTCATAGATTGATGCTTTTATCATTATACAATATCCTTAATTGTCTCTCATAACATTTTTTGTGCTAAAGATTATTTTTTCTGGCATTATAGTCTGTGAATTTTTAAATTTTTAATTATTATGTATACATAATATTCATATTTATGAGGTACTTTTGATATTTTGATACAAGCATACAATGGTAATGATCAAAGCAGAATAATTGAGATATCCATCAACTCAAGTGTTTATTATTTATTTGTGTCAGGAAACATTTCATTTCTAATCATTTAGTTATTTTGAAATATAGGATGAATTATTGTTAACTCTGTCCTATTACTAAACTCATGTGTAGATAGATGGATAGATAGATAGATAGATAGATAGATAGATAGATAGATAGATACACGGCAACTCTATTAAGTTTAATCTTACAATTGTATATCTCTTCCCATTCTTCCACAATTAACATAGTTGTATCTTACCTTTAAAGAACAGTTGACACTTGAACAAAACAGATTTGAACTATGCAGGTTTGATCACAGGTTAATTTTCTTCTGCTTTTTCCAAACCTGTTACAGCAAAGACTAACCTTTCCTCTTCCTCCCCCTCTTCAGCCTACTCCACATGAAAAAACAAAGACAAAGATCTTTATAATAATTTACTTTCACTTAATGAATAATAGATATATTTTCTCATAATTTTATTAATAACATTTTGTTTTGTCCAACTTTATTGTAAAAATGCAGTACATGATATCTGTAGCATACAAAATATGAGTTAAGTGACTATGTCATCTATAAGACTTCCAGTTAACATTAAGCAATTAGTAGTTAGGTTTTGGAGGAGTCAAAAGTTATATTTATATTTTCAATTGTGCATGGAATTTGCACTCCTAGGCCCCATGTTATTCAAGGACTAACTCTATTTTTCCTCTTGTAGGTAATATTGTTCAATCTTTTCTTTTTTAATACAGTCTAACAATTTCTCATAATTTGAATGATGTTTAATCCACATGTAATATTATTATTAGTATGATTATATTTATATCTAACAATTTGCTTCTTATTTTCTATATGTTATGGCTTTTTATTTTTATTCCCATTTGTTGTCATTTTTATTAAAGGGGCTAATTATTTTCTAGTATATCATTTTAATGCCTTTGATATTTAACTTCTTTTAAAAAGTTATTATTTTAGTGGTTATGCTGGGATAATAATGTCTTTATTAATTTATCATAGTATTCCTCAAAATAACATTAACTTAATGCTTCTAAAAAATAGAAATTTTGTTCCAATATAGTTTTAAGTTTTTTAAATTTCCTGTACATATTATTAATATATGTACATGTACATTCTTATGCATTTTAAATATATTATCAGAAGAAGAAAAAATATAATTATAGAGTTTTAAGCCATAATAAAACAAATCATTTGGAACTCTCCATATGGTGATCATGAACCTTGTGTTGTATTTATCAATCATAAAGATAAACTGTATATTCTACATTTTTGGGACATTTCATCATTTAAGCCTATGTCAACTGTCATTGTTTGTTTTCTTAAAAGTGGCAATTAGAGAAAAATATATTACAAGGCATACCAGTTTCTATAATTTTTAAGAAGTAGTTTGGTGTAATAAAGAATAACATAAATAGCAAAGTGCACTTCAGTTGGTAGGTTGGTGTGATGGGATCAAATAATTTATTTGATTAAAGCCCCTTTTTAGAAATATACCATATTATGAGCAGAAATAAACTGAATGAATTAAAGCTCTGAATGTGACAAAGCAACATTTTTAAAAAATGATCTTTCTGATAATTTATTGTGAGAAATTTAGCTTGTTATTAATCCCATTTTTATTTTAAACTTTATATCAGTAAAATTAGAGATCAGACACATAATCCATCTTGATTTGTTAGAGAATCATTAACAAGTCATTGTAATTATATTCTTCAGGTTAACAAATATTATTCTATTACTGGGATGTGATTATTATTAATTAATTACTATTAATTAAACATCTGTTTTTCAAAAAAAATCTGAATATATAAGTCATGTTTCATGTTTTCTGCCTCAGATATGAGTGACTTGTTTATGGATCATTTCTTACATTTATTAATACAATTAAGCAAATTTACACACAAAAGAATACCATTTTACTAATGCATAATACAAGAGAAAATTATTTGTATATATATTTCTCTTTTTTTTTTCTACTCACTGAATCTAAATTGAACTGCTGAACACCATCTGCACTCAGGAGAGATGCCATGATATAAATCTTTCTTTGCAGAAGAAAATGACACCTATAGCATTCCAAATCTTCATCTATTGGCGCATCCTCATTCCTTAACTCAAAATATTGGAAAATATGACTAATATGGGGATTTTGATAATGTTAAACTTTTATAGGCTAAATAAAACATTAGTTCCATTTCATCTTTTAAACTACTTCATTTCGATTTGGGTATTTTTAAAGAGAATTGTTTTCAGAAACAAAAGATATGCTAAGTTACTTTTTTGTGGTTATAAATAATATTTAGTACAAAATCATCAGAAGGATAGGGTGAAAATTCTAAAACTTAAAGCCATTTATGGGTCAATAAATATTTTATTGCATGAAGATAATTGTTAATATACTTAAGAAAGAGCAAATTAAATGAACAGAAGAGCTGATGTAAGGTAAGTGAATATTTAACCTGAGGTAGTGTATTTTTCAGAATGGAATAATAAAATACAGAAATCAATCAGATTACTATGAAAAATAGCACAGTACAACCATAACACTATTATTTATAATTTAAATATTAGAGATTAAAAATATAATTTATAGTCCAGACAAAAATATGTCAGGAAGAAAGGAAGCAAATAAAGTAAATCAAAATAAAAATAGCTGACTTTTACAAATATCAGCCAAAATAGACTGTAAGGCCAAACATTATTATTAGAAACAGAAAGGGTAAAGGCACAGTGATTAAAATTTGAATTCACCAGGAAAGTATGCTTTTTAACAAATTGTATGGCCCTAAATATGTTACATGGGAAAAACATATATGTGTACATGTGTGTGCGTCTGTATGTGTATATGGTAAAATTTATATCTGGACACTCTCTTTTGAGTAATTGGCAAGTTAGATAAGAGTTTATTTAGAATATTTGAAACCAATTATCAAAATTAATCTTAAGAGTATACATAGAAAATTGCATTCCCAAATTGGAGAATATGCATTCTTCTAAGTTCATTTAAAAAAATTAAATGTAATCTAATGCTATACCATAAAGCAAGTTTCCATCTCCACAATCAGGTATCATAATGGCCATCCTACATAATTAAATTTTGAGTAAGTTGATATCAGAATAGGTAGCTAGACAAGCTCGCATATTTGCAAACAAAAAATTCTACAAAAATATTGCATCATAAATTGAAATAAATATTGAAAACATTTACTACTACTATATAAAAACAAAATGCCACATTTATAATTTTGTGGAATACAACCAGACAATCTTCACAAATTAATACATCGCCTAAATGAAGGCTTAAGCTGAAATTGCTCAATTTTACTTGAGTGTATCCACTGTTAAATTTTTAGAAACGTTATGAGCTTGATGACATAACATTGGTAGCTTGAAAGGTGGAAGCTACGATTCCACCATTATTAATTGTGACACCACAGTTAGAGTTAAATGCTGCAATTCAAAGATTTTATTTTTTTAAATATCAGAACACCACTGCTTACATGTTTATATTTGAATAGAATATTCTAAAATACAAGCTGGAAGAAAATAGAGCTAAATAAAGCCAAAGAAAGCAGAAGAAATAAAATAATAAAGATAAGAGAAGAAAATAATAAAGTAGAAAGCAGCATCCTACAGACAATATTTAATATCTCAAATGAATTTTCTTAAGAAGACTTAAAATGGAGAAAATGTAAAACATTACAAAATTTGTCAAAGAAATTAACACTGAAAGAAAAACAATATTAGGAATGAAATAGAGGTCATCAAATATGAATGTAACAGAAATTAAATATAAAGATATATATTATAAATTGATATATTTTAACAGAAGTAAAACAAACATTTCTGCGAAGAATGGCATTGGTATTTTTATAAGGATTGCATTGCATTGAATCTGCAGTATACATTGAATCTGTATGTTTTTATTCTGTATACATTATACTTTAATTCTTCCAATTCATGAGCATGGGATATCCTTCCATTTTTTTCGGTCTGCAATTCCTCTCATCATCGTGTTATAGTTTTTTTTGCAGAGTTCTTTTACTTCCTTGGCTAAACTGTATATAGGTATTTTATTGTTTTTTAGCTATTGCAAATGGGATTACTTTATTTCTGTTATATTGATTGCTTTCTGTGTATTGAAACACTATTGATTTTTGCATGTTGATTTTATACCCTGCAAGTTTACTGAATTTATTTATCAGTTCTAAAAGATTTTTGGTGGATTATTTATGTTTTTCTAGATATAGGATCATGTCATCTGCAAAAAAAAAACGAATAGTTTGACTTCTTCCTTTTCAAGTTGTATTCTTTTTATTTCTCTCTCTGGCCTAATATCACAAGCTAGGACTTCCAGTACTATGTTGAATAAAAGTGGTAAAAGGAGCATCTTTGTCATGTTCCATGTCTAAGTAGAAAGGCTTTCAATGCATACAGCTAGTATATACCAATAAAAAAAGTAAAACAAAACTAAAAAATTACCAGAAGTGACTAAGGAATGACAGAAAATTTGCATGGTCTTACCATTTTATAACTGGAGCCAATATTTTAATGCCTTCTCATAATAAAATAACTAATATAGATTACCAGTTTTTTTTTTAAGAAGGATTTACAAACATTCAATAGCAAATAAACACATCTAACCTTATAAAACTTTCCTATAGGTTAGAAAAATATAATGGTATACCACAATTAAACATCAAAACTTAGTTATAAATATACAGTGCTGAGTGAAAATCTAAGAAATAGAATAATTTATGTAGTATAATCCTTTAGGCAAGTAAAAACCACAAAATTACAGTATTATATAATATATATCAGTAAAATTATAAACATCAGTCATCTGAAATATTCTATATGAGATGGAAAAGAGTTTAGAAGAGATTTAATAAATTTAATTATTAGTTACATCAATATTTTGATTTCCATTAATTAAATCTAAATAAATTTAATTATTATAATTGGTTAAATTACTAAAATTAAATGAATTAAATTAACAAAGAAACCCAAAACAAAAGCAAAATGCAGGTTCTTGCATAAAACAAAGAGAACTATTTTAGCGAATGCAATATTTTAAGTACTTTGATATTCTTGCTTCAAATTCATACTAATTTGTAATGCACTCAAATATTATATTATTTATCTATGATAATAAATTTTAAAATTATCCAAAAATACCCTCTACATATCTTGTTATAGTTTCATAGTTTTAGTTGTATGACAAAGAATTAAAAGTGAGACAGACCATATTGCTTGATTTCAATTATGCAAGTAAAAAATAGAAAAAAAATATACGCTCATATATCACGTGGGGCAGTGACTAGAAGGGGGCCCCTGGGGCTTCTACAGATACTGGTAATGTTCTGTTTCTTAAATAATGCATGTTTGTCATACCAAGTTTTTCCAATATGTCGTCTTTTTTGCATTAGGAGTAACTAGATTTTTGTAACCCTAGAGATGAAAGAGAAAGAAAGAACTAAGGAAAGAAATTTCACAGTGGAATGAAAGAAAATGAGAAAGAAAGGAGATAGGAGGGAAGAAACATTTTCCTTAAGCTACTGGTCAAGGTATTGGCACAAATGGAAATTAATTAGGGTTTTTTAAAATAACTTGCATGTCTTTGTATTAAAGAGTGTTAGGACTATATTGCTGTATCCAAAACAGAATTGAAGTCAAAATAAAGCTGTTTCTATGCAATGTGGTTACAAATTGTTTAAAAGAAGAAAAGATTTAACCAGAAATAATAGTGTCGTATTTCAAATACTACTAAAACATGAATCACAAATAATTTGGAAAGGCAATTTGAAAAATATATCAAAGTAATTTAGTATTATTTTACCTGGTGGTATCTATACTAAAAAAAAAAAATCTAAAACCCTAGCATAAAGGATCCCTGTCATTCTGTTTTATTTAACAGCATCAGGTGGCACTCGAGTCTTATTTCTTTCCCCATTTTAGTAACTTAGCAGAGAGCTGTCTCAGTGGGTCTTTGCCAGTCACTCAAACTATTCACACACATAGCTTTTCCTGGGTCCACAAATCTGCTAATTACATCTTAGAAAAACTAGGTCTTACCTCCCATTCCTCTTAGGCCAACCCAATGATTCTCAAACCTTAATTAGAATCACATTGAGTGCTTGTTAAATGCAGATCACTGACCCCACCACCAGAGTTTTTGATTCAGTAGGTCTGGGAGTTGCCTTATAATTTTTATTTCTTATTAAGTTCCCAGGTGATTCTCATACTTTTGACCAAGAAACACACATTGTGACTCACTGGAGTGTCTTATCTCCTAACAATACTGATTACTTTGGTCTCCAAGAAACAGAGAGACCTTGACCTATCCTTTATTGAAATATTTGATAAATCCATGGGCCATCTTCAGCTTATAATCTGTATTGTAAAATGTTGTCTAATATGAATATAGTGACATCTATTAGTTTTATATTATCTATTTTTCAATGGCAAGAAAACTTAAAACTCACAAAGTCTAAAGTAGGTATTACATGCCCTATATTTTAAAATTTTACTGATCACCTATCCATTGCACTTGTCATGTGTGATATGACTGAAGAAGATTCAGTAGGTTTAAGCCCAATGGGAACAGACTCATCGAGCACCTGCTTTTCACAGCAGCTGCCCATAAGGGGTAGTTAACAAAATCAAAAAGTGTTAAAGAGTTGATATTTTCTGGTGCAAACATTACCAAGTAAAAACTGAGGTAAGAAAGAGGCGTCAGATAAGTGAATATCAATCCTCCAATTAATTGCCTGATCTCAGATATTTTCACCTGATCTGAAATATTTTGTATCCCTACAGCTTATTTGAAGACTTTCCCTACAAGTAATCAGTGATTACTTGTGAAGGTATGCAGTCCTTTAAAACACACTGATTTTCTGCCTCACATATTTTCTCATCTTTTGCTTAGCTGAAACTCCACTCCTCCAACAAAACATTGACATCTAAACTTTACCTTAGGCTCTCTATTTTCAAGAGATCAGGATAAGACATTGTTTATTTCTTTTGTATCATAACATTTCCCCCCAAAATTCTACAGTGTGTTTTTGATGTTGCTTCTATATTTATATTTCATTTTTTCTGAAATAAGATAAATTCTATCAGTTTCAATACTCTGTATTGGGTATATGTTTAGATTTTTCTTCACCCCACACATCGTTTGTATGCTAAAGATATTTTCTCTAAAATAAGGATAAATTGATGAACATAAAAAGCCTATACTCAAAACCATTTCCAATGCTTAGCACTTGCTCATTTGGATGTAGTGTAAACTGCAAAGCCAGGGAATACAGGTTTTGTTTTTTATAAAGTAAATTAGAAAAAAGATTAAATCACTGTAGTACATTTCTCTTGGACTCAAATAATCCCTAGCTCTGCCTGGAGTGATGTGCCTTGAGGCCACTACATACCTCAGGATGTGAGACGGCATTGTTTTTTCTCTTTTATTTGGCACTTACTATGCTGAGAGTTATATTATAGATTCTGAAATCAATATGAAAAATAAGGTTAGAAGACAGAAAAGAGAAAACACTTCCTTAAATTTCAAAGATTCCTTATAAAGTGGGGTAAAGGTAGTCTGTTTCTCAAACCCAAGAATCCTTTATGTCCTGTATAGATGCAAACAAATTCTATAGATAAAACAAAATTCCCTACTTCCCCTCCAGTCCTTACATGTTCTGTTAAATAATAAATCAAAGAATGTTTAGTCTAAGTCTTCAGTTGCAGAAGTTCTCCCCAGCGCTTTTCATATGGTTTTCTTCATCTTTTTAGGAGTCATAGCCATTGCGAGAGATTGGCTTTTTGGTGTCCTGATGAGTCAGTTAATGAAAAGATAGGCAAGAGTATGTGTGTATGCTCTGCCAGCGTGACGTGATTTTGAACGTGTATTAGTCTTTCTAGTAAATTTTGTTAACAAAATCAGAACTATTACCCAGTTACTGTCCTTCTAGTTTCAGGGAGAAGTCACTACTTGTACTACTGTCTGTAAAGGGTCTCACTACATTATAATATCTTTCAGATCAGTTGTGGCTAATATTCTCCTGTCTCTAGCATCTAGGAAAGAAACTTATGCAGATAGCATTTTTAAATAGAGAATTAAGAAAAATATATTTCTACTGTAAAAATTTATATCAGATATGACCAGGTTCTGTCAATAAAGTGAAACAATTTTGGCAATTAGCCAAATATGAAACACGTTAGTAGAATGAAATTGGTTTTTGCCTTTCTGGCTCAGTTGGGACTTTTCCTTCTACTGCCAAGTGTATGTTACGTAAGATGTTTGAAGTAAGACAAACTTTAAATGGCTGTGATTGTGTAAAAATGACTTAACCAATAGAAATATTTACTGTTTATCCCTCTCATCTTACAAACTGAATAATCTGCCACTATTTTTTAAATGATATGGACATATCATAATTTATTATTACTGAAAAAACATAAACTAGTGTTTTTCAGTATGGAATATTGTACATAAAAACATCCTACATGTTATCCAAATATTAACAGTGATCAATTTGAAAGGTGAGATCACAGGTAATTTGAATTTTTTCTTTTCAATTAGATATAGTTTGTAAATTTTCTACACTGATTATGCTAACTCAGGTAAAAAAAATCTTTCAAAACACAAAACATCAGGTAAATATTCATCTTCACCCTTGTCACTGTGAGGTTAAAACCTTCTATTTTATGAAGTCATGAGTCAAAAAAATTTCCTTATAACAGTTTATGTTTGAATATTAGTACATTAATAAATTTATTTTTAAATTAAACTATTTATTGTAATATAATCTATACTCATCATGAAATCTCTAAATAAGCCACAAAGGCAGGCAATTTCATACTTTCAGAAATATTTCTCTTATGAATTTTAGGTTCTGGAGAACCAGCATTGACAAAAGGGAGACATTCTCTTTCTAAAATAAAAGTACATTCTATTTAGAAGACCAAGAATAAATAGAAAAACATTTTAAGAATATGATGCTAAAAAGAGTGCTATGAATTTGTCTTCTGAGGTTCCATGAACATCAATAGTAACTCACCAAACAATGCTTAAGGACCAAATATGAGTCAAATTCTACTGGATATTTACATTACCTTATATTCATTCAAGCAATAAGTATTATTTGGTTATAACCAATGGTATAATTGGTACAAAGAAGCCAACATATAGTCAATGAATTCGGATTTCTTTATTATTAATAAGAAGTTCACAAATTAAACACTATCATAATAGTTACCCAGACCTGGGCCTTTGCTGTGCTCTCAATTGAAGGAACAAATTTCCTTTGCCTACAAAAATTCCTGCAGGTGCTAAATTGCTAACAATGCCAGAAGTTTTGAATAAAAATCTGATTAAGTCATTTGGGAAGTATCCTTGGTCATTTTCAAAGTTGTTTTTGTTTTTGTTTTGAGACGAGGTCTTGCTCTTTCATCCAGGCTGGAGTAAAGTGGCATGATCTCAGCTCACTGCAATCTGCGCCTCCTGGGTTCTCCCTGCCTCAGACTCCCGAGTAGTTAGGATTACAGGTGCCCACCGTCACACCTGGCTAATTTCTGTAGTTTTTAGTAGAGATGGGGTTTCACCATGTTAGCCAGGCTGGTCTTGAACTCCTGACCTCAGGTGATCCACCCATCTCAGCCTCCCAAAGTGCTGGGATTACAGGCATGAGCCACCACACCAGGCCTTTCAAAGTTCTTTTGTTTGTTGGTTTGTTTTAAATCATATAGATCCCTTCTAAGAAGGATTTGTTACATGCTTCTCTGTTCTGCAGATGCAAATATCTTGGACTAAACCAAACAATTTATGATGGGCTTCATAATTGTGGTTTAGGCTTATTTTCTGATATTAGTTCGTCATAGCTTTTTACTAGACTTTTTTTCTTTTAAGTAAAAGGGTCAAGCCCTGTTGCCCAGGCTAGAATGCAGTTCTATGAGTAGAGCTCACTGCAGCCTAAAACTCCTGGGCTCAAGGGATCCTCTCATTGCAGCCTCCCAAGTGGCTGGGAATATAAGTGAGTGCCCACCACACCCAGCTCTGGAATTTTTTAAATAAAGGTTAATAATGACTGGTTGTATAAAATAAACCAGGCATAATTTGGTAAATGGTCATTCTATACTTGTAGTTTCTCCAACATCTTGTCTGATAATGTATGATGTATGTATGTTGGTTGTCAACAGAATTCTTACTTTAATAAATAATTTAATTGGAAAGATAATCATTCATAACCCCACTTTCCTTTTCTGTTGCTAAAAAAGATAGATGTAACTTCTATAGATGATATGGTTTGACTCTGTGTCCCCACTCAAATCTCATCCTGTAGCTCCCATAATTTCCATGTGTTGTGGAAGGGACCCAGTGGAAGATAATTGAATCATGGAGGTGGTTCTTTCCCATGCTGTTCTCCTGATGGTGAATGGGTTGAGATATGATGGTTTTACAAACTGGAGTTTCTCTGCACATGCTCTCTCTTTGCCTGTCACCATCCACGTAAGATGCGATTTGCTCCTCTTTGCCTTCTGCCATGATCTTGGGGCCTCTGTAGCCAAGTGGAACTGTAAGTCTAATTAAAACTTTTTCTTTTGTAAATTGCCCAGTCTCAAGTATGTCTTTATCAGCAACTTGAAAACGGACTAATAAATAGATAATAGACAGGCACTCAAATATTCAAGGTGTGTTTGCATGGGAGAACCTAGAGACTGCTAATTCTTCCAGTCTTGGGTGCTAATAAAAGAAATACACCTATAACCTGTTGGAACAGTAGTATACTAGACAATTGGGATACCTCTAGACCTGCAGCCTTTAAAATACCTGAAGCCTCCAGAATGCTAATAGGCAGATACAGTGAGAAATAGGGAGGGAATTACATGCAAGATATGTGCTTGCAGTAAGAGTAAGTATGAAGAATATCAGTATAGAACTTAGAGTAGTCTCCTCCTGATGCAATGGATTTGTCACTTACTAAAGAGACTGTGTAAAGACACAATTGTTGTAACATTATTTTATGATCATTGTTTATGTGTTATACAGTAATAATTTACCATCACATTGAGCTAAAATGCATGTCTAATGAATTCTGTTTCTCAAGGAATTTGAAGATAAATGTGTAATTTGCATGATGTGTTTACTGACATTTACCATTTCAGTATGAGGAACTGGTAACATCGCTGATCATATCAGTATCCACTTTCAAAATAGTAGTAATTTTTATGACCTGAGGTTGACAATTTAACTTGTGCAACTGCAGAAGATATATTTACATTTCAATCTTTGAAGTCGAACTTTTCATTAAGATCAAATGATCATTCTAATTTCATTTTTGCTTTCCAGTTTTATTTTAGGAAGTAATGATTGCTAATATATCACTCACATTAGCAGAAAAGGAATTTCACATTCAGTTAAATGATGTTCTTTTTATATAAGCCTCATTTGATATTTAAAGAGAATATAAAATAAATAAACTGAATTTCATAATGATTTGCTTTGTCCATCAAATTTCCTTTTTTTTTTTTTTAAAACTGAGGCATGTCTTACCTTGCTTAATGTCCATCAAATTTCCTAAGCAAAATTTAGGAAGTTGATTTTGTACAAATTATAACACTTGACATCATTGTGACTGATACTGTAAATTCAGTTAAGAAGTTAAGAAGTTCAGGTTAAATTCAGTCATTAGCTTTTGGCTGATAGAATTTTGTTGGTATCAGAATATTATCATAACCACATGATCTTTACCAAATTAAGAATATGGAACATAAATATATTTGTAATTGGTTGTGATACACATATTGTTCATAATTTGCCAGAAATTGTGAGTTTCTACATGCTCATACAAAATGTTAATAGAAATGTTCCTGAATGTGTAATTAACATCTGAAAAATCTACAGTGGAGTTTATTAAAAAGGAAGGCAACATTTTCGACTCTTAGAAAATTAAATTACTAAAATATAAGATTAAATTAAACATGATGACATCAATCAAACATGTTAATAGTAAAAAATATGTAAAAAATACTCTCATAATTTAGAAATTAGAACTTAATATTTATATTAGCATTTGAAAAATTCATTTTTAAGGGCCTAAAATGAATGACTAGTTATTAAGTGTAAGCTATTATTATTGCATGTCATTGCCTAATTCATTACCAAAATAATTGTCTTTATTTATTCCATTCATATGAAACTGCTCATTTGACAATTTCTTCATGTAATTTGAAGACAGAGGAAAAATGTTATCAGTAATGTATGAAAAAGATTAGCAACCAGATAAATAGTGAGGATGATAAATATGAAATATATAAGAATTTGTGGAGACAAATTTGTTTACTACTTGGATGACAAAGTAAGAATCAGGAATTGCTTCTGCAGTTGTACAGATTGAGATTAAAGAGATACAAACAGAACAGAACTATAATTTTTAAAATCACACACATAACATCTAAGAGAATCCAAGCCTCCCTGTTTGACAGTCCCTGTATTTGCTATTTTTTTATTTCCTATAACTAATTAAAAATTAGTTATTCAGTAATTCAATAACTAATTAAAAATTATTCATTTTATATTCTAATTTTTTATAAGAAAAATAAACCTAGAGTTTAAACATAAAAGTCTGTGTTATTCCTATATTTCTTAAAATTTTTTAAGATAATCTTTCTCAGGAGAAATATAACACTGATACAAATTCTATGTTTCTTTCATACTTGATTTTTTTCTTAGATTGTTTCAATTTCATCCACTGAAATTTATTTTAATAGAGGTTATTATGTATATGAAAAATAGGTCTGTCTGCTTTTAATCAACATAGTTATTTTAAGATAAATAATGGGTTGCCAGCAACTTAAGAGGGTTTTTAGGTTATTTGTCTCTCATTAAGAGAATCAGAAATTAAATGTCAAGGATGGTTTTATCTCATTGATTTCTAAAAATTTTAATCAAATAATTGTATACTTAATTACAACCTTTATTGGGTTTTATCCCTTATCACTTTAATAGGATCCTGGACAAACCCAGTATGATTTAACCATTTACTAAAATGACTGACAATGGTATTTAATCCAGTTTTGTTATTTAGGATGTGTTCTTTAAAATAGTGTTATATATAATTTAAATCTGTTTATGTCCACAATTTTAAATAATTCATTATAGCAAACATTCTATTGAAATTCAAATTTATTTTTATCAGAAAAGCATTTTTTTCAAACTGCATTTTAAAGTTTGTGGTTAATAACGTGGATATCTTTGGCTATCCAGAGGTACTCAGGCTTTCTTACATTACTCGCTAGTTATTTGAACTTGACAAAGTTGCCTATGCATCCCATGCCTTTGATTTCTCAACTCTAAAATGATAATGAATTTTAAAATTTTATGGTCTCAATATCTGTGTCCACTCAATATTCATATGTTAAAACCTAATCCCCAAGGTAATTAGAAGGTGGAGCCTTTGGGAGGTGATTTGGTCATAGGGGCTTTCTCTTAATGAATGAGTTAAGTGCTTCTATAAAAGAGACCCCAGAGTACTAGGTCACCCCTTCCACCATGTGAGGACATAGTTAGAAGACACAGTCTATAAGAAAGCAGGTCCTCACTAGACATCATCTGCTGACACATTAATCTTGGGCTTTCCAGCCTCCAGAACTGTGAGAAATAAATTTGTTATTCCTTTTTCTTTTTATAAAAAATTAGATTCAGGAGGTACATGTGCTAGAGTATTACATGCAAAATGTGGGGATTCTAGTGGACCCATCACCCAAATATTGAACATTGTACCCAATAGGAATTTCTTCAACACTCACTTCCCTCCCACTGTCTCCCTTTTTGAAGTTCCCAGTGTCTTTTATCTTCATCATTATGTCCCCATGTACTGATTGTATAACAGTGAAAATATGTGATATTTGATCTGCTTCTGAGTTAGTTCATTTAGGATGATGGCCTACAGCTCTGTCCATGTTGCTGCAAAGGACATAATTGCATTCTTTTTTTATAGCTGCTTAGTGTTCTAGTAGTATATATATCATATTTTCTTCATGCAATCGACTATTGGTGAACACTTAGATTATTTCTATGACTTTGCTATTGTGAATAGTGATGTGTTTTTGTGTAATGCTTTATTTTCCCTTGGATGGATACCCAGCAGTAAAATTGCTGGATGGACTCCATTTTCCACAGAGGTTGAACTAATTTACATTCCTACTAACAGTGTATAAGTGTTTCCTTTTCCCCGCATCCATGTCAATATCTGTTGTTTTCATTTGACTTTTTAATAATAGCTATTCTCAGTAGTGTAAGATGCTATGATTTATTTATTTGATAATTATTGACGTTGTATATTTTTTCATGTGTTTGTTGGCTGCTTACATTTTTTTCTTTTGAGATATGTCTATTCATATCATTTGCCCAGTTTTTAATGAGGTTGTTTTTCTCTTGTTGAATTGCTTGAGTTCCTTATAGATCCAGGATGTATATCAGAGGCTAATCTGCAAATATTTTCTCACATTCTGTGGTTTGTCTGTTATTCTGTTGATTATTTCTTTTTCTGTGCAAAAGCTTTTTAGTTTAATTAAGTACCATTTGTTTATTTTTGTTTCTGTTGTGCTGGCTTGTGGGACGTTTGTCATAAATTTTACGCTTAGGCTGATGTCCAGAAAAGGTTTCCTAGGTTGTCTTCTAGGATTTTTATAGTTTCCAATTTTACATTTAGGTATTTAATCCATCCTGAGTTAATTTTTGTGTATGTGAAACATGGGGGTCCAATTTCATTCTTCTGCATATGGCTGGCCAGTTTTTCCAGCAGGATTTATTGACAATACTGTTTCTTTCCTCTTGTTTGCTTTTGTTGACATTATCCCAGATCAAATGGTTATAGGTATGTGGCTTTATTTCTGTATTCTCTATTCTGTTCCACTGATCTATGTTTCTTTTTGTGCCATAATCATGCTGTTTTAGTTACCATAAACTTGTAGTATAATTTGAAGTCAGACAAAGTGATGCCTCCAGATTTGTTTTTTGTTTTGTTTTATTTTTATTTATTTATTATTATCTGCTTAGGAACACTTTGGCTATTTGAGCATTTTTTTTATGGTTCCATCTAAACTTTGAACTTAAAATTTTTTTTTTCTAATTCTATGAAAAATGACATTGGTAATTTGGCAGGGATTGCATTCACTCTGTAGATTGCTTTGGACAGTATAGTCACTTTAATGATACTGATTCTTCCAAATCATTAGCATGGGATATTTTTTCATTTGTTTGTGTCATCTCCAATTTCTTCTGTCAGTGTTTTGTATTTCTTCTTGTAGAGAACTTTCACTTCCTTGGTCTTTTTTGTATCCTGAGACTTTACTGAAGTTGCTTATAAAGACTAGAGATCACAGCTACTTAGTTTATAGTATTTTGTTATAACAGCATGGATTTACTAAAACAGGCAATAATGGTGTATAAGGTTTCTTCTATTATATCTCAAAAGTTATAGCTGGGTCCACCTACTTAACTATTAACCTATTGTTGATTTTTCATTTCATTTTCTAGGAGTGAATGTGGATGTGATGATGTGTTTCATGTGGATGTTCTAATTAATGTTGAACATCTAATTAATGTTCTAATTAATGTTGAACAGAAAAGTTAACCTACTGTTTACTTTTCATTTCATTTTCTAGGAGTGAATGTGGATGTGATAATGTGTTTCATGTGGATGTTCTAATTAATGTTGCTATTCATTTCTTTCAAAATAATGTGTTATTACTTATCTTGTCACCTGTGCTTATATATCCATCTTCCTAAAAGATTTTCTTGGTAGCCATATATATTTCTAAAATGATTGTACCCATAAAAATTGGGTTCATATACTCTGAAAAACATTTCCTAAAAATTTATTAATGTAAGTATTCTTTCATAGTTTTCAAAGACTTTAATTACTGGTAATTTTACACTTATTTACACTTACCTCATGGCTATTTCACTTAATGTTAGATTCCTTTGTGAAATTTATAGCAGAGGCCTTCTCTGTCAACTATTTCTAAAATACTTTCCATATCACATTATTCTCTCCACCATTATATTTTTCTTCATAACTTGTAACCTGATATTCTGTACATTTATTTTTTAATTTTATTTTATATCTTCTTCACTGCAATATAAACTACTTGAACATAGAAATTTTACTGATCTTCATCATTCTACCAAGCAGTAGCCACAAAATGTTAATATTTCTTAATAAAGGAGTAAATTGTCAAATTGATTTAGTATGAATGAGTAAATTAATATACAATGAAACATACAAACAATTTATTTCTAAGTAAAATACTGGGTATTTGTTATATACTACAAAACATTTCTGCTTTCAAATGGTTACAATGAATTACGCTGTTAAGGAAGTTTGTGGCAAGAGTTTCACAGTATAAGTAGAAAGAACTAGTCATTTTAAGTAATATATGATACAGATCATTCAGGTTCACGGAAACCACACCATTTGCCTTTATACCTCTACCAGCCACTTCCAAATGCATAAATCTTTTCTTCTACCTGCTGTGTGACCCACTAGCACATGCTATTCATTTTGCACTCCAGAAGACATCCTGAAATTCAACATCTGGGAAGCATTTTACATGATGAGTAAAGTACTTGATTCTCCTTGCCACTGTCGCCAAGTGCCACAATTTATGGAGCATGCCAAGATTAAGTCATGACCTTGTAAGCCTGGAGAGTCTTTTCTAGAACCACTATTTGCCTAATGCATAAGTGAAAGTTGCAAATAGCAGCAAAAGTTCTTGATAATGATCCAGAATTAGTTTCATTCTCACATTGTTGACCATCCTGCTGTTTGTTTACTAATTTGTTTATGTATTTATTTATGTGTTCGTTGTAACTTGAGTTTTTGCTTGGGGATTTGAGAAACTATAATGCAGTTTCTATATAAGCCTCTAGTCACATTTAATCTGATAGCTTCAGGATAATCTTTCTGATTTCTAAGATTTTAATTTGTCCATTGTTTTATCCTCATTTACTCCTGTGTATTGGTGTTTTGGGAGAGATATTTCTATTTTCTACCAAGCTTGAGAAAAACACATTTCTTACAAGGATAACCCCACACACTAACAGTCCTGTGATTATATACATGTTACTTATCTGAGGCTCAGTTTCTTCATCAATAAAAAAAAATCCTAGTAGAATTTAAATATAAGTGATGCAATAGTATTTAAAGAGGTAATATTCACAATAATTCTATAACATTTCTTGCCTATATCTTACAAATATTACATACCTATCAAACACATCATAAGGCCAAAAAAATTCTCAAAGATAAACATAACAAAGTAAATATACTTTATATAATAAATAATAAAAATACAATAACAATATTCTAGACATATTCTAAAATATCAATGGAAAATTCACTTCACTCTTCACAAATGAACACAAAATTTAAAACTTCCATCCACTTTTGCCATTTCTTTCTTCTTTTAATATAGGACAATTTTAACTCCACTTGCAATAAAATGAGGATTAAGGAATAGCCTTTCCTTCCTCAAAATTAAATTAATTATGTTAAACTTGGAAAATTAAAGTGAATCCTATTACAGCATTCTCTTAAAGATTATGATAAATGTAAAACACAAACATTTGCATTGATTTTATTTGATTAAAAAGTAAAGACATTTTATTTTACAATATATCTCAGTCACTCCTATATTGTAATACATTTTTACATATAAATTGTTGAAAATATGTATTTAGTACATGTGAGACAGAATTGAAATACATATTCTCTGGAAATTTACAAGTAAAAATATACTCTCTTTTATAATAGAATAATTTAAAGCATTTAATAAAAATATCATTTCAGACAAAGTCTAAAACAAAACATGTGATAATTAGTAATCTGCAAATGATTATAGTACTTAAAATAATTCTTATAAAACTTTCCAAAATTAGACCAAGCTCATTTGTCATTATATGTTAATCTAATCATCACATTATATTGAGTTTTCTGCAATGAAATATTCCAGTTGACAGTCACCCATCAGAATGTAGCCATCAATCAAGGAAGAGCTAGAAAACCTCTAGAGGTTCCTTCTTGATGTTGAAGCAATTTGCATCATAGAAAGTGTCACCTTCTCTTTCTCTGCGATGTTTTTCCTGATCCCTAGAGTGACAATTTTTCCAGCAGCACATGTGCTTCAACATCAAAAACGAACAACTTTTACAATCCCAAAACATACAGTGTTTAAAACGGATTTCTACACCTATGTATCATAAAAGCTACATTTGGCAAATATTAAACAATCTGGCTACATTTTTAAAATCTGTGTGTTTGTCAAATGACCATCATGGCTTTAAGTTTCCCTCAGCTTGACTAAACTTTAGCCAGGCTTCTTATTGACTTTAGACCCAGAAGCAAACTCGTTTAGAGCAATTACTTCAGAGAACTTATAATTGAAGATTCTCTGCCCATTCAAGATATAAATCTTCTCCCATTGTCTTGACAGTTTTGCAATCTAGAAATGCCTTTTTCAAGGAGTTGGTAGTCATTTATTTGAAATGTAATTATCAAGGAGGATAAAGCCCCTATCTCCCAGTCTGTATGGGAAGGTAGAAGCTACACATCACTAAATAACACTTAGCAAATGCAGATGGCTTAACCATGTTGACCAACCACTATCCTCTCAATGTCCTCTGTTCCTTGTCTACAAGCACACTTCGGTGCTTAAAGCTTCCCCTTTTTTTTGTTTCAGTGGGTTTAGGTTGTTCTCTCTTGGTGTAATAGTTTTGAATGAAACTTGTTTGCTTGTTAACTCCATCCAATGCAATTTTCCTCTGACACAGGCCTAAATATAGTGTTATCCAAAAGACATGATTTACTTTTATTTGCCTCTTTAAAATATTTTCCTATTTGACAGAATTATGGAGATCAAGTGCAATGACAAGGGAAACTGAAAATCAGGTAGCAAGGGATAAATTATTTAGCATACCTAGGATAATTGAAACTGAAGCCATCATCAAAGAAAACAAATAGCAAAGAGATTCATTAAGCTATTATAAATCTTCTAAAATTGTTTTTGTATCCTTTTCTCTAGTTTCTCTACCTGAGATGACACATACATATATTGTAACTTTAAACTAGGTCTCAGATCATTTTTATTCTCTCATATCTTCTATTCATCCTTTCGTTGTATCTCTGTGAATGTTTTTTATTTACTTTGCTTCAAGTCATCTAATCCTCTCTTCGGTTTTCAGTCTCCACTTAAGCCAAATCACTATGTTATTAATTTTAGATACTGTGATTTTCAAATGAGAATATTATTTTTATTTTATTAGACTGATGCTTTTTTATATACATAATTATTTCTTTAGTTTTTCTTGATGTATTTATAATCTTTTATAATCTGGTAGGCTATGCTAGTTCCTACATAGGTATCATTTGAGAGCCAGCTTCTTTTTTCTCTCTGGATATTACTCATCATGTCCCTTTTTGGCTGGCATGAAATTATATTATATGCTGTAAATTTGTTTATAAAAATGCAGGTCCAGAAGCTGATGTAATTTCACCCAGGGAGAATTCACTCTTTGCTCAATCAGGAAGATGCTATAAAAAACTGATTATCTGAATCCAATCAGCTTATTGCTTCAGTTAAATCCAGTTTACCTCTGATTTCAAAATCCTGATGAAAAATAAATTGTCACATGTATGCTGCAGGTTTTGTCACCTAATGATATTTTCTTGCCTAAAAAGTCATGTAACCATGGAATATTTCACTTCACCTTCTCAGCCCTCAGCAAATACCCAATGGGAATAATTGGCTATGCATTTGGGGATATCCCAGGTTCCATTCTGTCAGGCAAGGTTACATGACTATCAAAAGGTCTGTTGGTTTCTCCTGCCACTGAATCCCTCTACCTATGACAAACCTACTCTTCACCTTGTACCCAGATTCAACAATTTTCCCTGGAGATTGAAGTGTAGGAATGTCTGATGATCTTATCTCACCTAGGTAGTACTGTTTCTTCCTGGATTTTTCATTTCCACTTTTATTTTAGTCAAAGGATGCACACAATGGTTTGTTGCATAAGTATATCACATGATGCTGAAGTGTGGAGTATGAATGAACCTGTCACCCAGATACTGAGAATAAATACCACATGGTCATTTAGATAGACATGGAAAAATACTTTCCATAAAATCCAGCCTCCCTTGATGATAACAAAAACATCCCCAAAAAACTAAGCATTGAAAAAACATACCTCAAAATAACTATGCTTCTATGAAAACCCAAAGGCAGCATCATACCGAATAGGCACACACTGGAACCATTCCTTTTGAGAACTGGAACAAGACAAGGATGCCCACTCACACCACTCCTATTCAACATACTGGAAGTCCTAGCCAGAGCAATCAGGCAAGAGAAAGAAGGTATCCAAACAGGAAAAGAAGAAGTCAAACTATATCTATTCTCTGGAATTTTAATTTAACTAAACTTATTTGCTTCATGATTATCTGATATACTTGAAAATATGATTTATTCAGATTATTCTAGTTGTTTCAATCACTATCTACCACATTATAACTAGATTCAGGAGTCCTAAAACTGCTTTCAAAATTCTTCAATATCTCACTATCATTTTGGAATTTTTTGTAAAACTACTCTTTTGATTATCAAACCACTCTTTATGTTATCATTTAAAACAATATTTCATGTTAATTTCCTTTCATACACTCTTTAACCTGTAGAAGAACATTTATTTCCTAGTACATCCAGCCATCTCACAGTCCTTTTGTCTCTCATAATTGCCTGATATGTTCTGTGCTAAATTGAATCTTACCTGCCTTTTCTGCCCATTGAACTATTACAGTTTCTTCAAGGATGAGTTCATATTACATATTCTCAAGAGAAATAGATCCCTAAACTTCCTTAATTTTCTCTCCTTTTTACTATTGTAAGTCTCACTGCATGAATGTTTAATTAGCTCAGCCTGTTTCTCTCTATTCATCTACCAGCCCCTTACAGAAAATTTTGTACATCTCAATTTTGAAAACCTGGCAGTATCAATAATGACATAAGTTATGCTCACAGAAATCTAATTAGAAGGGTTATATGCAACTTTATATCTAAAACATAAAGATTAACCTTAAGTATAAACAGATGTGTCAACAATCACTGTGTTATGATAAACAAAAATAGAATATCTATGGGACTTTATCCCATTGTGGTATAATTTTGGAGGCAAATTTACTTCCAGCCCATTATTAGTTAATTAAAGTTTTAGCAGTGAAACAGTTTAAGAAAAAATTTCTAATATTTTTGTTTATTTACAGAGTTTGCAACATCTCTCAAATTCTACTGGATGTTTGTCTAACAGTGGTAAATTTTCATTTTTTTCCACATATTGATTTTACCTTTATTTAAGAAAACATACCTGGAAAATTAAGAGAAAGACAATCGTTGGTACTACACAATTCTGTATATATATGTATAAATGATCAATTTAAAGTTCTGATAATTTCTCGGTAATTTATCCAAAGCAGCTTCCAAGAATGTTACATACATGAAATGTAGGTTACATACAAATAAAAATGTGCAGAATCATAAACAATATTCTAACTTTGTGCTTTATCCAATATATAGGAACAATTTACCCTGGGATTAGTAAGTATTTTTCCACAAGAGTGTTATATGTTCTAAACAGTCTTGAGAACAGAAGGGAGAAGCACAAGAAAAATACATTGTATCCATTTGACAAAGTCTACAAGAAATTTAAATTCCAGAGTCTACAAGGAATTTAAACAAATTTACAAGAAACAAACAATTCCATTGAAAAGTGGGTGAACATCCAATTGGATAAACATCTGAAATATAAAATGAATATTAAGTTAATATACCTACTTTAAAAAAAATAAAAATGCAAATACAGCATTATCTTGAATTTTTCATTTTTATCAAATATATTTAAAAGAGGTAATATCCATTATGTATTTCATTTTAAGAAACTGCAGCCATCAAAAACGATGAGTTTGTGTCCTTTGTAGGGACATGGACGAACCTGGAAGCCATCATTCTCAGCAAACTGACACAAGAACACAAAATCAAGCATCGCATGTTCTCACTCATAGGCGGGTGTTGAACAATGAGAACACATGGACACAGGGAGGGGAGCACTATACGCTGGGGTATGTTGGGGGAAAATAGGGGAGGGACAGTGGGGGGTGGGGAGGTGTGGGGAGATAGCATGGGGAGAAATGCCAGATATAGGTGAAGGGGAGGAAGGCAACAAATTACACTGCCACGTGTGTACCTATGCAACAATATTGTATGTTCTTCACATGTACCCCAAAACCTAAAATGCAATAAAAAATAAAAAATTAAAAAAAAAAAAACGAAATAACATTTTGAAACTTTAAGCTAGGCAATTTTTAAACAATTAAAATTGGATTTTAAAGTAAATCAGCAAATGTAATATTTTGATATTTTTGTTATTTACAGATGTTATATATTCTGATAGCATAATCCTAAGTACAGACCTAAAATATTATACCTGTTTCTTAAAAAGCTTTATTTGTTATTCACAAAGGTAAAAATTGCATACAATATTGTCTTCATATACTAATATGTCATTGATTATGACAAAAATATCTGTTTTTATACTTAAAAGTTTTATATTGTAAACTTTTATATTGTAGGAATTCCTAGCAGGTACACAAATAAATAATAAATTTAATACAGTTGTGTCATACTTAGATGAGGCCAAATTAAATAAGGCAATAAAATTAAATGTAAATATGGATCATGCTACCAAAAATTTTATGCAGACTAGTTCTTTTTGATTCCATGTCTGTATCAGTTTGCTAAGGCTGCCAAGACAAAGTACCTCTGACTGAGTGACTTAAACCGTACAAATTTGTCACAGTTCTTCAGGATAAAAGTCTAAGACCAAGTTGTCAGCAGGGTTGGCTTCTTCTGAGGTCACTGTCTTTGGTTTACAGATGGCTGTCTTCTCCCTGTATTCTTGCATAGCCTTCTCTCTCTGTGTATATATGTTCTAATATCCTTTCTTTATAAGGAAATCAGTCATATTTGATTAAGACCCATGCTAATGACCTCATTTTTACCTAACTACCTCTGTAAAGTCCTTTCTCCAAACACAGTTATACACAGAGGTACCTGTGGTGAGGACTTCAACATACAGATTTTGGGGAACACAATTCAGATGTAGCAAGTACCCAAAGAAAATTATACTGTTTCATTTCTTCATTGTCACATGGATGAGATGAGATTAAGATATTAATCACAGAGCAATTTTAGTGAGGAAAAATGGATGAAAATTATCTGAAAAGTAGATGGGTCATGATAGTGTAATTATCAGGCTTGCTAAATTTTTTAGACTTGGAATGAGAACTACAATACTTAGTAGTTATTTTTTATTGTTTGTTTTTGTTTTACACGTCTGTTTATAGTCAGACATCTGCTGCCCCCATGACTTTGTAGACCATATACTGATCACAGTAACTGCATAGGATGTATCACAGGGCTGTCTTAAGCAATTGATCTCTTAAGTAAGAAAGAGAAGTGATTTTATTCTTAAATATCTATGAAATATATGTTAGTATCTGAGCTATTCGAATTACATCTTTTAATAATCACAATTTCATAAACGTAGTCTTTCTTCAAGGTTTTATTCATAAAATTAAAATATGTTCATCTGAAAGACTCTCACTTCTCAATACCAAGTTCTAGAAGCCTTGATTAAAGGACATATATTTATTTGAACTACTGCATTAGTTAATGCATGTAATAGACCCAGCAAAACATATTGAATTATTTCTCTTTGTCCTAACATCAATTATTTTTTTTAATAATCTAGAGGTCTTTTTCTGGTACATATTAACGAACTCTATGTGAGAATATTTTAAAGAGCCATACTTTACATAAAAACTTATCACACTAATATGATAGATAACACACATAAAAGCTTCACTTCTTTGGCATCAAACATAACAATGTTAGCTTCTAGCATTACAATTTGATTTAATAAGATGAACTCTTTTATAAGTTTATATTCAAGTTTTATAGAGAGTCCAAGTATTCCCTTTCCAATTTTCAACATTTCTTTTCTCACTTTTAATTGATTTATCGTGGCACTATAGAGTTTTATAATATATTCATTTGAAATAACTTACATTATACTATTTTATGACTGTAACCATTAGTGTATTAAACAATTTCTTATATTCTTCTTGTTTAGCTTCTTATTGTTATAGTTATTTTTATATTCTCTCCTTAGTTGGTACTTTAGCTATTTCCCTGATGTGATGCTGATTAGCCTTACCCTAATGAGTACTGTTACAGACTCCCGATAGAAGCCTATAAGCAATAAAACAGTTTAGCATTTAAGTTCAATAATGGTTCATTTCTACCTTAATTTCAGGCATTACAAGAGATCATGTAAAATATCATTACTAAATTTTTAGGATGAAAATAATTTTCTCAATTCATAAATATGTGAATCCAAAAACTGAATTACATTTCTTTCTTTATGTCTCAAATTTATGAATATAGAAAACTACTAACATCTCTATAACATATAGTTCTTAAATATTTATATTAACTTAAAAATGCATAAAAATTAAACATAAAGAGGTGAAATTCATTTTAGTTTGAAACTTAGGAAAGCATAAAAGCATCTAATACTTCAGGAATCACTGTATATCATCAAGTAAAATAGTTTTTACATTAATATTAAGGCAGAAACTTAGAATTCATTTTCAGCATGAAAGGCTGGTAAAAGCAGATACGTCAGGTCAGAATAGATAAAATTGCTTCTCTGACACAAGCCACAATCACAGACAGCTTTCCAGCACTATAAAACCTGTGGAAGTATAGACCTACTCTAGTTTTTCAATAAAATAAAATTTTTCATGCACGAAACATGTAAAAGAGTAAGAAACACATTGTATCTGCAAATTGTTGTGTTAGGCATCTTCCCCAAAAACTTCTCTTTCTTTCCCCCCAAAGAGAAGAATTTTAGAAATGTTAGCACTGGCATTTCAGGGAGATGGCTAAGAATTAAGAATGGTTTGGTGAAAAATATGAATAAAATATCATGCTTTACATCTTTATATTCAAGTCAAGCATGATACAGTAATTTTGGTACCCAAAATTTCATGCTAAATAAAAATATTATACATAATGTTTTTGATATTATAACTTATAAATATAAAAATAAATCACACAAATATATTTCCAAAATAAATATAATGATTATATCAGACTACAAATATATATTGTACTGTAGCACCAGGTAAATTGCTATGGCAGATATGGCAAAAAATATTTCTAAGATGTAAACTGTATTACATGAATTAACATAAACTAACCAGTGTTGGATTAATTCTAATCAATATTCATTAAAAATATGCATTTTAAGAAAAAGATGACAAATATAATATTTAAGTTGGATAGAGTTGGAAAAACTCCTGAGACTTTTTCTTTATATCATTGATTTATTTAAAGTTATTTGACCCAGTGATCTTAAGCCAGGAAAGTGATGCTTTCATTAAGTTGAAATTGTGATAAACTCTTCTCAGACCCAGATATTATTCAACTTGAACCTTCTTTTAGTTTGAATAGAAGTTTTGGTCAAAATATTTATTTTAGAAATGTTCTATATGAGCAAATAACAGATGAGTATGCATGACTTGGAGGCCAAGTGATATCTCATGAAGATAATTTTATAATGGTTTCTATTTTGAAAAAAAGATGAATATATTTACTTCGAAAATAACATAAGGACATCACAGCACTCACAGGAGACTGAGAAAAGTAAAATTAAGCTATATATTATGATTCTCTGCCCACTACTTTTTGCATTTTCCTCTATTTCTAATTGTCTGTTTTCCTATTGTTTTCATAGTAATAATTATTTTAAAAATCCAATTCATAAGAGAATTCAGAAGAATACAAATTCCATTTTCTAATTCACCTGCACATCATTTTCTCATTCTACAATGTAAATCACAAATGTTTTCTGTATATTTTCTAATAAGTATTATTGCTATGTTTAAGAATGTCATTTTCTATATATGTCTATGTGTATATTCATATCTATAGTTCTATGTTTATATTTTATAAGAAATGGGATTTTACTCTGACATCTGTTATAAAACTTGTTTTACTTTTCTAAAAACTGTAACAATATATATTTTATGTGTGCACATATATATAACATATTCATTTTTATTTATGATTATTATATAATATGATGCCTCATTATTAAAATAATCAGTTTCCTATATATGGATAAATATTTATTTCCAGATTTTGGTCTTACAATTTTGTAATGATAATGATGTTGAATTTGTGAGAGGGTAAAGGAGAGAAAGAAGGAGGGACAGAGAGAGACAGGTAAAAGAGTAATAGAAGGATTCGTAGCCAAATTCTACCATATGTATAAAGAAGAGCTGGCACCATTATTACCAAAATGATTCCAAAAAAACTGAAGAGGATAGACCCCACCTCCTTCCCTGACCCCCACTAACTCATTCTATGGGACCAGCGTCATCCTTATAGCAAAATCGGGCAGTGACACACACACAAAAAATAAAATTGGGGCCAATACATTTAATGATCATAAATGCAAAAATACTACAAACCTAATCCAGTAGCACATCAAAGAGCTAATTCACTATGATCAAGTAAATATTATCTCTGGGTTGCAAGGCTGGTTCAACATACGCAAATATAAAGATATGATTCCTGACATGAACAGAATGGAAAATGAAAATCATGTGATTATCTCAATAGATGTATAAAATGTTTTCAATTAAAGTTCTTTTATGTTAAACCCCTCAACGAACTATGCATTGAAGAAAGATACTTCAAAATAATAAGAGCCATCTATGAAAAACCCATAGCTGACATCTTCCTGCTTGGAAAAAAGCTGGAAGCATTCCTCTTGAAAACTAGAACAAGATAATGATACCCTCTCTCACTGCTCTTATTCAACATAGTACCAGAAGTTCTGTCTACAGCCATCAGGCAAAATAAATAAATAAAAGACATCTAAATAGCAAAATAGGAAGTTAAACTATCCCTGTTGAAGTAAAATCATATCCCAGGCAATATGATTCTATATTTATGAAACCTCATAGTCTCTGCCCAAAAAATCATGGATCTGATAACATCAGCAACATTTTAAGATACAAAATCATTATACAAAAATCAGTAGCATTCCTATACAACAACATCTGAACTGTAAGCCAAATCAAGAATATGATCCCATTCACAATATCCATCTGATAAACAACATGAGCAACATTTTAAAATACAAAATCAATATACAAAAATCAGTAGCATTCCTGTACAACAACATCTAAACTGTAAGCCAAATCAAGAATGTGATCCCATTCACAACATCCATGAAAAAAAATAACCTAGGAATCTAGGTAACTAGGAAGGTGAAAAATCTCTGCAATGACAATTACATAACACTGCTCAAAGGAATCAGAGATGACACAAACAAATGAAAACATTTCAAGCTCATGGACAGGAAGAATGAACACTGATAAAATGGTCATACTGCCCTAAGTATTTATAGATTCAATGTTAATCTAACAATCATTAATATTCTCTATAAAACTAGAAAAAAAACATTTTAAAATGTATATGGAACCAAAAAGAGCCCAAATAGCTGAAGCAATCCTAAGCAAAAATAGTAAAGCTGGAGGCATCTCACTGCCTGACTTCAAACTATACTACAGGGCTACAATAACCAAAACAGCATGGTGCCAGCACAAAAACAGACACATAGGTAAATGAAACAGAATAGAAAGCCCAGAAATAACATTGCACACCTACAACCATGTAATATTCAACAAAGTCTACAAAAACAAGCAATGGGAAAAGGACTCACCATTCAATAAATGGTACTGGGCCATATGTAGAAGATTGAAACTGGACACCTTAGTTATGCCAGCTACATAAATCACCTAAATATGGTTTAAAGATTTACATATATATCCAAAACTATTAAAACCCTGGAAGGTAACCTGGGAAATATCGTTTTCAACAGAGGAATGGCAAATATTTCATGACAATGATGCCAAAAACAACTGCAACATAAATGAAAATTAATGAGACCTAATTAACCTAAAGAACTTCTGGATAGCAAAATAAACTATCAACAGAGTGTACAGACAACCTACACAATGGGAGAAAATATTTGCAAACTTTGCATCCAACAAAAGCCTAATATCCAGAATCTCTAAGAAACTTAAACAAATTTACAAGCAAAAAACAAACAACCCCATTAAAAAGTGGGCAAAACATGAGCAAAGACTTTTCAAAAGAACACATACATGCAGCCAACAAGCATACTTCAAGAAATTCAGCATCACTGATCATTAGAGAAATGCAAATCCAAACCACAGTGAGATGCCATTGACAGCTCACACCAGTCAAAATGGTTATTTTTAAAAATTTTTTATTATTATATTTCAAGAACGTAAAATGGTCATTACTAAAAATTCAAAAATTAACAGATGCTGACAAGTTGTGGAGAAAGGAAACTCTTTTTTGTTTGTTTGTTTTTTGAGATGTAGTTTTTCTCTTGCTGCCCAGGCTGGAGTGCAATGGTAAAATCTTCGATCTTGGCCTACTGCAACCTCTGCCTCCGGAGTTTAAGCAATTCTCTTGCCTCAGCCTCCCAAGTAGCTGGGATTACAGGCACTCATCACCTCACCCAGCTAATATTTGTACTTTTAGTAGAGACGGGGTTTCATCATGTTGGCCAGGCTGATCTCGTACTCCTGACCTCAGGTGATCGACCCGCCTTGTCCTCCTGAAAAGGGAACTCTTATACATTGTTGGTGGCAATGTAAATTAGTTCAGCCATTATGAAAAATAGTTTGATGATTTCTCAAAGAACTCAAAGGAGAATTAACATTTGACCCAGCAATCCTATTACCAGATTCAGTAAACATGGGTAGAAAGGAAGGAATAACAGACACCAGGGCCTACTTGAGGGTGGAGGGAGGAAGGGTAAGTATGAAAAACTACCCCTCACGTACTATGCTTATCAACTGGGTGATGAAATAATCTGTACAACAAATTCCTGTGACACAATTTACCTGTATATCGAACCTGCACATGTACTTCTGGACCTAAAAGTCAACAACAAAATAAGGAAATCTTTCATTTGCTGAAATAAATCAGTACATAATAAAAAAAATATTTTTAGATTTTCTTTTATGATTTGTTTTGTGAGACCAGGGTAGCCTTTAATTTAGGAATAACATTGGCCCACTATTGAGGAACAGTATTCTAAATACTCTTTCCTATTCCCCTTCAGTTATTAGGTTTTTCAATCTGACTAGTGGCAACACAATTATTTCCAGCTTTGTGTAAGCTACAAGGATCTTTTCATCTCTTTTTGGTTGGTCTTTGCTTTGACCTCAGGCGTTTTTCTCACATATAGAGGCTGATCTGCAGGCAGCCGAATGTCAATGTAGCGGAGGAGGCTTTGTAGAACTCAGAACTCTCCTGCTACACAGTTCTCACCTGAGCACTCACTTCTGTCCATGTTTTAGCTGACTGGCCTCTCCAGCTTCCCACTCCTATTTCTTCAGTTCATGAAAACCAGTCTCCAAGTACCTTTTTGACGTTGTGTCCAACAAACGATTCCAGGCCATGTGCTAAAACAATTATAGGTATAACTCATTTGATCTGTTTCTTATGGATCACTCACCTGTGCTATTTTATACTTAAATGTCTGAAAACACTTGTATTACATGTTTTATCTTTGGTGATGTTTTTTTGATTTGTTCTGTTTTTTGTTTATTTGTTTTGGTAGGATGGTAAATATGTTGTCTTAAATTCACCTATTCTAGAAGCAGACATTTCCCAGACTATATTTATATTATGATAGTTTCTATAATATATGACACAAATTATAAATCCTTATATTCTAGCATCTCCCATGCTAGAACTAGCTACAGATCATGTGAAACTAAACAAGCTTCATAGAATTAAGGAGATAATACAGCAAATTTTGATTGTTTTAAAATAACAAGAGTACTATAAAACATTGGGAAAGCACTGACTTAGGAGTCTTTAAAATGTGTTTAGGCATTATATTTTCAATTGTTACCCAAGATAAACCTAGACATATTTGGTTTTTTACATTTTCTTATTATACTTTAAGTTCTGTTGTACATGTGCAGCTTCTGTAGGATTGTTACATAGGTATACACATGCCTTAGTGGTTTTTTAAATTTTCATTTTATCCTCTGCAAAAATAATTGTAACAATTCTTACAAAGCACATTAGTATAAAATGTAACAAACAATAAAAACCTACCATGTTCTTCTTACCAAAAATATTTTTCTTGGATGTTTGTCTTGCTGAGACTGCTGTGTTATGCAATTTAATATCATGTTGACCTTTTGAAATATTGTGTGAATTTTTAATATGTCATTGCTCAATATATGTGTATGTATATCCTATTGTGATGTAAGAATATATATATTTATGAATGTATTTAGACATGTACTTCAATCATCCATGTTCAGTTTACATTGTTAGTGTCTAATTAGTAAATTTCAATGCATTATTTTACTTAAAATACTCATTTTAAATTTTTTTAATAAATATTTTTTATTGTTTTTGTAGCTTCATTTATATTATTTTATAAGAATTGGTGTCCTCTTCAATTTCATGCATCAATGTTATGATTTTCATTATACAAACATTTTAATTCCTTGTTTCAGTTTATCCCTAGGTGATTTGTTTTATATGTAGCTGTTGTAAATAGGATCATTTTCTCGAGTTCTTTTTCTGGTTATTTTCTGTTGGCATATAGCAATGCTACTGATTTTTTTCTACTGATTTTTTAATGTTTATTTTGTATCCTGCAGTTTTACTTAATTTATCAGTTCTAATTTTTTTTTAGTGGAGTCTTTAAGTTTTTCCAAATATAAGATTATATTATCAGCAAACAAGAATAATGATATGGTTAGACTTTGTGTCCCTACTCAGATTTCATCTTGAATTCTAGTTCCATAATCCCCATGTGTCATGGGAGGGACCTAGTGGACGTTAATTGAATCATAGAGGCGGTTTCCACTAGGCAGTTTTTGTGAAAATGAGTAAGTTCTCATGAGCTCTGATGGTTTTATAAGGGACTTTTCTTCTCTTTGTTCATTCTTCTCGTTCCTGCTACCATGTGAAGAAGGTAGTGTTTGCTTCTACTTACTCCATGATTGTGAATTTCCTAGGCTTTCTCAGCTATGCAGAACTGTGAATCAGTTAAAATTCTTTCCTTCATAAATAACCCAGTCTCAAGTATGTCTTTATTACCAGCATGAGAATGTACTAATACAGCAAATTGGTACTGTATAGAGTGGGGTGTTTCTATAAGAATACTCAAAAATGCAGAAGCCACTTTGGAACTGGGTAATAGGCAAATGTTGGAACAGTTTGGAGGGCTCAGAAGAAGACAGGACAATGTGAGCATATTTGGAACTTCCTAGAGACTTGGGAGGCTCAGAAGACAGGAAAATGTGGGTAAGTTTGGAACTTCCTAGAGACTTGTTGAGTGGCTTTGACCAAAATGCTGATAGTGATATGGACAATGAAGTCCAGATTGAGGTGGTCTCAGATGGAGATGAGGAATGTGTTGGTAACTGGAATAAATGTCACTCTTGTTATGCAAAAAGACTTGTGACATTTTGCCTGTGCCCTAGAGATCTGTGGAACTTTGAACTTTAGAGAGTTGATTTATGGCATCTAGTGGAATAAAATCTAAGCAGTGAAGCATTCAAGAGGAAGCACAGCTAAAGCTTTGAATATTTTAAAGACTGACAATGTAATAGAGAAGAAAACTCCATTTTCTGGGGAGAAATTCAAGTCTGCTGCAGAAATTTGCATAAGTAACATTATGTGATTAACATTCTTGGTGAATGTTAATCACCAAGACAATGGGGATAGGGAAGATGTATCCAGGATGTGTCAGAGACCTTTGGGGAAGCTCCTCCCATCACAGGCCTGAAGGCCTAGGAGGGAAAAGTGGTTTTCTGGGCTGGATCTAGGGGCCCCATGCTCTGTGAAGCCCAGAGACTAGTGCCCTGTGTCCCAGCCTCTATAGCTATGGCTAAAAGGGGCCAATGTACAACTCAGGTCATTGCTTCAGAGCATACAAGCCCCATGCTTTGGCATCTTCCATGTAGTGTTGGCCCTGCAGGTGTGCCGAAGTCAAGAATTGAGGTTTGGGAACCTCCCCCTAGATTTTAGACATATGGAAACTCCTGGATATCCAGGCAGAAGTTTGCTGCAGGAGCAGGCCCCTCATGGGACCCTCTACTAGGGCAGTACAGAAAGGAAATGTGAAGTAGGAGCCCCCATACAAAGTCATCACTGAGGCACTGCCTAGTGGAGCTGTGAGAAGAGGGCCACCATCCTTCAGGCCCAATAATGGTAGATCCTCCAACTGCTTGAACCATGCACTTAGAAAATCCACAGGCACTCAACATCAGTCCATAAAAGCAGCCTTGAAGTAAGCTGTACCCTGCAAAACCACAGGCGTGGAGCTACCCAAAGTTATGGGAGCCCACCTCTTGCATCAGAGTGGCCTGATTGTGAGACATGGAGTCAAAGGAGATCATTTCAGAGCTCTAAGATTTGACTGCCCTGCTGGATTTCAGACTTTTATGGGGCCTATACTCTCTTTCACTTTGGCCAATTTATCCTATTTGGAAGAGATGTATTTACCCAATGCCTCTACCTCCATTGTGTCTAGGAAATTAACATTTTTCAGATTTTACAGGCTCATAGGCAAAGGGAACTTGTCACATCTCAGATGAGATTTTGGACTTGGATTTTTGAGTTAATGCTGGAATGAATTAAGGCTTTGGGGGACCGTTAGAAAGGCATGATTATGATTGTGTTTTAAAATGTGAGGACATGAGTTTTTGGATGATTAGACTTTGTGTACCCATTCAAATCTCATGTTAAATTGTAGTTCCCATAATACCCACGTGTTTTAGGAGGGACTTGGTCGGAGGTAATTGAATCATGGGGATGATTTATGCCATGCTGTTCTTGTGACCATGAGTTCTCATGAGATCTGATGGTTTTATAAGGAGCTTTCCCCCTCTTTGCTCACTCTTCTTCCTGCTGCCATGTGAAAGAGGACATGTTTGCTTCCCCTTGTGTCATGATTGTAAGTTGCCTGAGTCCTCCCCAGCCCTGTGAAACTGTGAGTCTATTACATATCTTTCCTTTATAAATTACCCAGTCTTGATTATGTCTTCATTAGCAGCATCAGAACAGACTAATACAAATACTTTGACTTCTTTTTTTTTTCAGAATTTGGATGCCCCTTTGAAAAAATCAAGTGTTAGATAGAGTGGTACATATGCAGATGTATTACATGGGAATATTGTATGATGTTGACGTTTGGAGCATGAATTCTGTCAACCTGGTATGAGCGTAGTACCTGATTGACAAACTTTTAATCCACCCATCTCACTGTAGTCTACAATGCCTATTGTTCCCATATTTAGTAGTCTACACCCACCTCTAGTAGTCTACAATGCCTATTCCCATGTTTATGTACATATGGCACATATGGCCCAGTGCTTATCAGTGGGACATTTTTTATGGCTATGTAGTATTCCATGGTGTATATGTTTCATATTTTCTTTACCCAGTCTTCCACTGATGGGCACCTGGGTTTATTACATGTCTTTACTATTGTGAATAGCATAGCAATGAATGTATAAGTGTATGCATTTCTTTGATAGAATTATTTATTTTGGGGGTAGTGGTGGTATATATCCAGTAATGGGGTTGCTGAGTATAAAGATACCTCTGTTTTAAGTACTTTGGGAAATCTCTGGACTACTTTCCACAGTGGCTAGAGTAACCAACATTCCCACCAACAGTGTATATGCATTCTCTTTTCTCTGCAACTTCATTGGCATCTGTTGTTTGACATTTTAATAATAGCCATTCTGCTTGGTGTGAGATGGTATGTTATTGTGGTTTTGATTTGAATTTCTCTGATATTTGGTGGTGCTGAGCACTTTCTCTTATCTGATTGTTCTACCTAGTATTTCAAGTACTATGTTAAATAACAGATGAAGGTGAGTATCTTTGTCTTGTTCAGGATATCAGAGGAGAAGGGCTTTCAGTTTTTCCATATCAGTGATATACATTCTATGGGTCTGTTATATAAGGCTTTGGTTGTGTTGAGGTATGTTCCTTCTATACTCAGTTCTTTTAGGATATTTCTAATAAGGAGAGGTTAAATTTTATCAAGTGTTTTTTCAGCATTAATTGAAATGATCATCTTTTTTTTTGTCCTTCATTCTGTTAATATACTGTATCACATTGATTGATTTGTGTATGTTTAGCCACCCTTGCATCCCTAGGATAAATCCTACTTGGTCATGATCAATTATCTTTCTAATGTACAGTAGAATTCAGTTTGCTAGTATTTTGTTGAGAATTTTTGCATCAATATTCATCAGAGATATTGGCCTGTGGCTTATTTTTTTTATATCATTTCCTGATTTTGATATCAAGGTAATACTGGCCTCATAGAATGAATTTGGAAGTACTCTCTCCTCTATTTTTTGAAATAGTTTCAGTATAATTGGTATTATTTCATCTTTAAATGTTTGGTAGAATCCAACACTGAAGCCATCAGATCCCAAGCTTTTCTTTGCTGACAGGCTTTTGACTATGGTGCCAATCTTAATACTTGTTATTGATTGCTTCACAGTTTGGATTTATTCATGGGTCAGTCTTGGTAGGCTGTATGTGTTTCAGAATTTATCCATTAATTTTTCACTATTTAAAAATGATATCTGCTAATGTGAAGTAAAAATATATTTAATATTTATTTTTCTATTTTTATTTATTTTTTACTTAAAGTTTTTATTAGAAATACCTGCTGGATTTTTGAAAAAACTTTTAAGCAGTATACTTTATTTTTTGAAATCTGATAATGTGTTTGTATTATTAACTACTCTTTTTGGCAATGTGGGAGGCTGAATCATCCTTCTGGTTTAAACAATAAAATTTTGTATGAAACTAAACAATTTTGCATGTATTACTGGACTGATACATAACAAAAACATTAGAAAGCCTGTGAAATAATGAGCTGAACATTGTTTTTTTCTTGAGATTGTGTAAAAAATATAAATTTGAGCTTTTGCTTTCTGATTCACAGAGTACTAGGAAGAGGGGCTACTGCTTAGAACCTGCTTCAGTGGTATAATCTCATAGGAGATGACTACAAATATTAGAATTATAAGAGAGTATACCAGAAATCAAACTCAATACACAGAAAGGGACACAGAGATGCTTGTTTCTCTCCACTTTAATTTGGTTAGAGAGAAAATAAAATCATTCCTAAGAGTTCATAACCATAGCAAGACATCACATACATTTGTGGTCCAAATCCATGCTGTGTGGTCCACAAAGATTCAAGCAGAGAATTTAATTTAGTTTAATGTACTCTCATATTAGTCATGCCTCAGGCAAATTGCTGAAGCAGAAGTCAATATTCTCATGAGAAAAGCAACTTCATTCTGTGGTTTTGAAGAGATACAAAGCCCAGTGGAATGTAAAGAATGCACAGTCAAAAATCTCCGAGTACAAGAAGAAACACCACATTATGTACAAATAAAAACCACTAAAAGTAACAGACGTAGACTTTAAACCATAAAACAATTATTGAATTTTAAAGTTAAAATAAATACATGTTATATATTTAAAGAAATAATATTGAAACACAAAACTGTTAGCAACACATAAGAATAATGTTAAAAAATAAAGGAGGTTTGGGAAGAACCAAATATAGATAGCACTGACTAATTCTAAATTATTGTTTTAGATCCAAAGAAAGCCAGGTTATCCTATAATGTTGCTGAGATATGAAGGAGTTTCTGCTCTCTAATGTATTCCTCAATTTCTTAGTAAAAGAAGTATTTTCTGGACCTTGATATGGTACACAGCTGGGTAGGAAGTAGATATGTCACATGTAGGCTAGCAATGCATAAAAGTTTCAGTCAATCAAACAGAGCTGTTAGAGGCACCTTCAGCTACACAAGATAATATATTAAACAGAAATTATTGAGAAATGCACATATATCAATGAATTTGCTTTGTTTCATTGTTGCATTTCACCCTTTTCATTTTAACACCCTTACAGTCCATTACTACACATGCTGCTCAGATATTTGGTAATATATATTACCAGGTGATATGGTTTGGCTGTGTCCCCACCAAAATCTCAACTTGAATTTTATCTGCTAGAATTCCCATGGGACCCAATGGGAGGTAATTGAATCATGGGGGCTGGTATTTCCTGTGCTATTCTTGAGATACTAAATAAATCTCAGGAGATCTGATGGGTTTATCAGGAGTTTCAACTTTGCTTTTTCCAGATTTTCTCTTGCTGCCTCCATGTAACAAGTGCCTTTCACCTCGTGCCATAATTCTGAGGCCTTTCCAGGCATGTAGAACTGTAAGTCCAATTAAATCTCTTTTTCTTCCCAGTCTTAGGTATGTTTTTATCAGTAGCATGAAAATGAACTAATACAGTAAATTGGTACCGGTAGAGTGGGGTTTTGCTGAAAAGATTCCTGAAAATGTGGAAGTGACTTTGGAACTGGGTAACAGGCAGAGATTGGAATAGTTTCGAGGACTCAAAAGAAGACAGAAAAATGTGGGAAAGTTTGGAAACTACCAGAGATTGTTGAATGCCTTTGACAAAGATGCTGATAGTGATATGAACAACAGGGTCCAGGCTGAGGTGATCTCAGAGGATGATGAGGAACTTGTTGGGAACTTTAGCAAAAGTGATTCTTAAAATGTTTTAGCAAAGAGACTGGTGGCATTTTGCCTCTGCCCTAGAGATTTGTGAAACTTTGAACTTGTGAGAGATGATTTAGGGTTCTGGCTGAAGAAATTTCTAAGCAGCAAAGCATTCAAAAGGTGACTTGGGCACTGTTAAAATCATTCCACTTTAAAGGGGAAAGAGAGCATAAAAGTTCAAAAAATTTATAGCCTGACAATGTGGTAGAAAAGAAAAACCGATTTTTTGAGGAGAAATTCAAGCTGCTTGCAGTAATTTGCATAGGTAACAAGGAGCCAAATGTTAATCACCAAGACAATGGGGAAAATATCTCCAGGGCATGTCATAGGTGTTCATGGCAGCCCCTCTCGTCACATACTCTAGAAGCCTAAAAGAAAAGGATGGTTCCATGGGCCAGGTCAATGGTCACCATGTTGTGTGCAGCTTAAGTACTTGGTGCCCTGTGTCCCAGCCATTCTAGCTATTGCTTAAAAGGGCTAAGGTACAGCTCAGCCCATGGTATCAGAGGGTGCAAGCCCCAATCCTTGGCAGCTTCCATGTGGTGTTGAGACTGTGGATGCACAGAAGTCAAGGAATGAGGTTTGGGAACCTCCACCTAGATTTCAGAAGATGTATGGAAATGTCTGAATGCCCAAGCAAAAGTTTGCTACAGGGTGGTGCCCTCATGGAGAACCTCTGCTACAGCAGTGTAGAAGGGAAATGTGGGGTTGGAACTCCCACACACAGTCCCTACTGGGACACCACCTAGTGGAGCTGTGGGCAGAGGGCTGTGGTTTTCCAGACCTCAGAATGGTAGGTCCATGGACAGCTTGCACTCTGCATCTGGGAAAGTCACAGGCAACACCAGCCTGTGAAAGCAGGGGAAGGGCTATACCCTAAAAAGCCACAGGGAAGAGCTGCCCAAGACTGTAGGAACCCACCTCTTACATCAGGGTGCCTTGGGTTTGAGACCCCTGGAGTCAAAGGTGATCATTTTAGAGCTTTAAAATCTCTAAAAAGGTGATCATTTTAGAGCTTTAAAAGTCTCAGATGAGACTTTGGACTTCTGAGTTAACGTTGAAAAGAATTAAGACTTGTAGGGGACTGTTGGCAGGCATGATTAGTTTTGAAATGTGAGGACATGAGTTGGAAGGACCATGGGCAGAATCATATGGTTTGGCTGTGTCCCCACCCAAATCTCAACTTGAATTGTGTCTCCCAGAATTTCCACATATTGTGGGAGAGACCCAGGGGAGGTATTTGAATCATTGGGGCTGGTCTTTCCTGTGCTATTCTCATGATGTTGAATAAGTCTCACAAGATCTTATGGGTTTATCAGGGGTTTCCACTTCTGCTTCTTCCTTGTTTTCTCTTGCCACCACCATTTAAGAAGTGCCTTTCACCTCCCACCATGATTCTGAGACCTCCCAGCCATATGGAACTGCAAGTCCAATTAAACCTCTTTTTCTTCCCAGTCTCAGGTATTTATTTTTCAGTAGTATGAACATGAAATAAAACACAGGGTTCTGAAATTACTTTGTTTAGAAGTTATTTCTTTCTCATACTGTATACCTGACTCTTGAACAACACTTAGATTTGACCCTAGTTATATTCTACTAGGGATAGAGAGTATTTGTGGTAGATCCTGAGAAGAGAGTATTTATTTTCATGATACATGCACTAGTTGAGAATATCACAGGTTTTCAAGCTGAGAAAGTCTAGTTGTTTTGGACACAGCAAGGAAAACTTTTACTAGTAAAAAAAATCTCAGAAATACTTGGGTGTTCAAGATTACCAATTTCTTCTTGATCCAGGTTGATGTACCCATTTCATAATTCACAATTCACTTTTTCCCCAAGTAATAACCTAACTTTTGCATGAAACACCAAAAAGGCAATGAATGTAATTATCATTTTAATTTGGCAACTCACACAATTAAATATTGTTTACCTTTTTCGCAATATCAAATCTGTAGATTCAGAAAACAAGAGATTCTTTTAGAGCTGACATGGGAATTGTTTCTTTCTCAGACTATGACTTGAGATGAAAGTTAAAGACATGAGATTGTCATTTCCTTTCTTTAACACTCAAGTACACTCAAATAATGTAACCCACATCAGGGTCTTTATAGCCACAGTCCCTCTCACATTGATCAAGTTTCAGAAGCCAGCTGAGCTCCCAAGGCCAGTGCTTCAACTGGCACTTCATCAAAATCAACCACAGGTGATTGCAAGCTTACCTGTGATGCCATTGCATGCTACAGTTTACTTGTGTTCCATTTCTAATCGGCATGTAACTCAGATAGTCAAGCTCAAAAAGCAAAAACAAATCATTTTTAAATTTCCTTTGTTGGATTCTTCTCCCGGGACCACTTCTGATACAAATTCTGCAGTAGTCTGAGTCAATTCAGGAGATATAAACCACACAGTAAGTTAAATAGGTTGAAGTTTAATACAAATAAATAACTATGACTAATGTAACTATAAAATATAAGAAAACTATCTATATTATCCTAGGGCAGAGAGAGAGGACTCAAGAAAGGACATACATGGAATAGGCTCAGCCTTCACTGGGGAAGTTGTGGTGTAGCCACTGGATAGCAGAGAATATTGTTTGGAGAACCAGGCCAGAGCTGGTCTGAAGACGCTGGGAAACCATCTGGAGTCCACTTCATGTGAGGGCTTGCTGAAGGAATCTGGACAGGCTGCTGTTTCTGATTTTCATATCAAGAGTGCAGAGTCAGGTAATTGCTAGACTGGCGCTGGGCTGCAAGGGCAGAGAGAACAGATTCCGAGGCTGTGACCGGGTGCCACTAGATATTCTCACACCCATACTCATCACCCTGTCCCACACTAGAAAATGCAAAAAGTTCCTTACTCTATATATAATGTCTCTAATCAGTCCTCTAATTAGAAAGTTTAACATTGTGTTCATTTTAAATGAGAAATACTTAAAGGGTTGTTATTATTTACTTAGATAAATAATATATCATATGTACATATATTAAAGTATGCATTTGACATTGAGAGGCAATGAATTGATAACTGACACACTTATGTTTGATAAAATTTTATCTGAGTTTAAAAGATTGTTATAATTACTATTATTTTAATATTCTTTTATCAGAATGATACAGAAATATTTATGTTCATCAAAAACTATACACTCAAAAACCTATGGGACAGAGAACTATACTATATGTAGCAATTGACAAATATATCATCTAAGTACAATACTTTAATAATATTCCTCAAAAACTAGTAAGTAAAACAGACAAAATGTGTAAGAATCTAGACTTTAGTCACTTAATTAACATATTTAATCTAAGAGCTATACAACCAAATATGAAAATAAATTCTATAAACATAAACATGGATATTTTCCAAATATTGGTGTTTTCATTTTTCAATTCTCAACTCTGTTTAGGAATACCGTTTTTTAGGCTTTCCACTCACAAACTCAATCTATTTTTTGAGATGTTGATAATGGTTTATTGATTTTTTTACAACACTTGATAGTTCTCCATGGTATTAAAAAGAACACATCTCACATTTAAGAATTTTATGAGAGTCCTTATAGCATCTTATCAGGCAGGCCTCAAGTGAGCAGTAGTATCCACAACAGGAAGCTTCCAAGAAGCTATAAAGCAGGCAGGCCCCAGTTTTCCGCCCCTGTGTCTTTCACATATATTAGAACTGCAAGTTTCTGTGACTGATTTTACATCTTATTGGAGTGTCTGGCAATTAACCTCTCTTGAAATTCTCTTGACTTTTGGTTTCTGAACTAGAAGTTTTTGTCTAGTCCTTGAATAATATACAAAATTTGAGGAAAAATTACTGATTTGTTATAGGGCCCTAGTGGAAATAGATGATTTGCCCAGATATAGCTACCTTGCTAGAGTTTTCTCTGAACTAAGATATTCAAGGTAGTATAAATTCCAGAAAGTTCTATTATAAAATGAAATAATACTGCATTCACAAGTCTAGCTGGGCCTCTGAGGTCTCAGCCAGCTACAAAAGCATTATCATTTTTGGATACAGAAATGACTTATTGATATCAATCATGGATGACCTTTTCTTAATTTTCCTATGAAGATTATGACAGTAAATATTAGTCTGTTCTCACACTGCTATTAGTGTGTATTAGTCTGTTCTCACACTGCTATAAAGAACTACCTGAGACTGGGTGATTTATTTAAAAAAAGATTTTAAGTGACTCACAGTTCTACAGGCTGAATAGAAAGCATGACTGGGAGGCCTCAGGAAACTTAACAATCATGGTGGAAGATAAAGGAGAAGCACACACATCTTTACAGTAGCAGAGCAGGAGAGAGACGATGAAAAGGGGGGTGCCACACTTTTAAACCATCAGATCTCATGAGAACTCACCCACAATCACGAGAACAGCATGGGTGAAAGCGCTCCAGTGATCCAGTCACCTCCCACCAGGTCCCTCCCTCAACATGTGATGATTACAATCTGAGATGAGATTGAGGGAGGGAGACACAGAGCCAACCCATATCACAGACTATTTGATGTTTATTGCAGCAACTCAGCTTTGCCATTGGAGTGTGAAAGCAGCCATAGAAAATTCATAAATGAATGAGCATGGCTGTATTCCAATAAAATAGTATTTTATAAACTACAGTGACTTAGACCAGGCCTGTGGAACACAGTGTGCAAAACCTTTGCTTCTGTGATTAACTATCTGATGAAAAGATCTAGTTTCTTGATGGGACAGCATGTCAAAGAAGAGGACAGTTTCAGTGAAAATAAAACATAATAATGAGAGAATAATAATTAGCCACAGAACTAGGTAACTCATTATATGGGTTTGGTGTTAGGCAAGGAGGTTTGCCATAGAATAAATTACCCCAAAGTTAACTGACATATATTTCTACGAGTACTGGACTATAGCTAAGGATCTTAATGTAGGATCAGGTCACTGCTCTACCCAAGACTATACCACTAAGTTAGACCAATAGAGGGCACAGACCTATGCAAGTGAATAGAAATTGTTTTCATCAGTAGTCTAAAAAATAGGACTACATTAAAAGGATCCTATATTTAAAAAAAATCAGAAATGATAAAATTGACTAAGCATGTGCATCTGATTCTGTCAATAAATTATTATAAAATTGTTAAATTCTAAAAGGAATTAATCTGACAAATTAGGACCTATCCTACAAGATTTCCTGGTTTACTATAATTATAGAGTAATTAAGACAGTGTTGTAATGGTGAAATTATTGACATTTGGATAAATGAAACAGGATAAAGTGCCCAGAAAAAGAACTGCACATTTATAATCCATTGATTTTCAACAAAAATGCCAAAGCAAAATAATGGGGGAAGAAAAATCTTTAAACAAAATATTCTGGAAAAACTGGATGATTCTATGGCAAAAAAAGAATGTAGACATAATATTACATCATAAACAAAATGAATTGAAATGGACCATAAACCCAAATATTACAACGAAAACACAAAACTTGCAAAAGAAACTGACAAAAAAAAATTTATGATCCGTATATAAGTACAAAATTATAACTTTATTAACATCAAAAACTCTTGTTCTTTGAATATTATTAAAAAGAAAAATGGCAATAGGAAATGTATTAGCAATACATGTATCTGATTATTATTACATTAGGTAATATCTAAAATAATTTACCAACCAATAATGAGAGTACAAGTAACACAACAAAATATTACCAAACATGTTGAAAAAGCTTAGACAAATACTCAAAAAACAGGAAAAATAGATTGTCAACATCACTATATCAGGGAAATGCAAATTAAATTAACCATAAGCTATCATTACCTACTCATCAAAGTTGCTAAAATTGAAAAGACTTACATAACTCAAGGTCAGCAACTACCTGAAACAACTGTGGCACAAAATTGTACAATTGTTTTTCATTTCTGCCATTTCACTTTTTTGGTATTTAAAAATAAATTCAAAGCCTGTATTCATACAAAAACTTGTACTCAAATATTCACAACAGTTTTATTTCCAAAGTCAAAACTTGACAATGTCCCAACAATCTACCAACAATTGAAAGGATAAACAATACTTATATGTCCAGATTTTGAAACGCTATTTAGCAAGAGTTAGAAATGCACTTCTGATACATGTAACGATATTGGTTAATCTCAGACTCATTTTGCTGAATTAAAAGAGCTAAGCACAAGGCTGGGGGTGTTGACTCATTCCTATAATCCTAGCTACTTGGGAGGGTGAGGCTGACCTCAGGAGTTCAAGACCAGCCTGGGCAACATAGCAAAACCCCATCTCTACTAAAAATACAAAAAATTAGCCAGGTGTGGTGGTGCACGCCTGAAATCCCAGCTACTCTGGAGGTGAAGGCATGAGAATCGCTTAAAGTGGGGAGGCAGAGGTTGAAGTGAGCTGAGATCACACCACTGCACTCCAGCCGGGGCGACAGAGCAAGACTGTCTCAAAATAAATAAATGAATAATGAAATAATAAAATAAAATAGACAAGCACAATGTAGCACATATGAAATGATTCATTTTTTTTCCTATAGAATATAAGCTTATCTATAATTTCATGATTGCCTAGAGTGAGGGGCACCAGGACAGATGAAGAATATCACTGCAAAATGTGAAGAATATCTTGAGTCAGTGGCAATGTTTTTTATCTAAATGGTGTGGTTATTTCCTTAGTGTACATAACATCAAAACTTATTAACACTTCTAGTAAAAGCAGTTTATATGTGCGAATTCTTTCTCAATAAACTTGATAAGAAAAATCTAGTAAGAGACCTATAAATCAATACAAAATATATTAAAGACTTGAAGGTAAGACCCAATACTCTAAATCGCCTAGAAGTAAACATGAGAGAAATCTTTAAGTCATTAGTCTTGGCAATGATTTCATGAATATGAACCAAAAGCACAAGGCAACAAAACCCAAAATAAGCAAGTAAGACTCCATCAAACTTCTGCACTGCAAAGGAAGCAATCAACGAAATGAAAAAGCAATGCATAAATTAAGAATATGTAGATTTGAAAACTAGACAGCTGAGAAAAGGTCATCTCCATTATATAAACAAGAAGCTCCTACAACTCAACAGCAAAAATAAAAACTAATAAGCCTGTTAAAAAATGGATATAGACCTTGAATAGACATTTCATTATAGAAGATACACAAATGGTAAACAAGTATATGAAAAGCAGTAAATGTCACTAATCACCCTCAGGAAAATATAAATTAAAATCACCTCATACTTTTCAGGATAGTATTGCAAAAAAGGCAAAATCTACATGTGTTAGTGAGGATGCAGAGAAACTGAATCTCTCGCATATTCTTGGTGGGAACACAAATGATGCAGCCAGTATGGAAAACATTATAGAAGTTCCTCAAAATAATTAAGAAAATAGAAGTACCATTTAATCCAGCCATACCACAATACCCTTTCTATATATATTTTTTTTAAAAAAGTAGAACTATTCTCCCAAAGATATATCTGCATTCCCAGACAAGACGTGGAAACAACCCAAATGGCCAATGACAAATGAATGGATAAAGAAAATGTGGTACATACATTCCACAGAATCTCTTTTTTTTTTCTTTCTTGCAACAGGCTCTCACTCTGTCACCCGGGCTGGAGTGCAGTGGCCTGATAATGGCTCACTACAGTCTGGAATTCCTGAGCTCAAGCGATCCTCCCACCGTGGTCCTTTGAGTACCTGGGACTACAGGCATGCACCATCATGCCCGGCTAATCTGTAGTTTCTATAGAAACAGGCTTTCACTATGTTGTCCAGGCTGGTCTTGAACTACTACACTCAAGCAATCTGCCTCCCTCGTCCTCTCAAAGTCCTGGAACTAGGGACACCACAGCCAGCCAGAATACTTTTAAACCTTAAAAATCATGGACATTTTGTAATGTGTGATAATATAAATGAATTTTGAAGGACATTATGCTAAGTAAAATAAGCCAGACACAGAAAGACAAATACTACATAATTCTACTTACATGAACTATGTAAAACAGTCAGATTCACAGAATCAAAGAGTGGAATGGTGGTTACAGAGGCTGGAAGAAGATGATAATGGGGAGTTACTAATCAAGAGGCAGGAAGTTTAAGTAAAGCAAGATTAATAGAATTTAGAGATCTGCTGTGCAACATCCAGCCTGTATAATTAACAATACTGTATGGTAAGCTTAAAAGTTTAAGAGTAGATCTTGTATTAAGTGTTGTTGCCACAATAAAATAAAATAAATTGTAAGAGAATACCTATTGTACAAGCTATCAATCCATTTCTACGTATTTTTTCTGCATAGATGTTTTAAAAACCTTTGCTGTGATATTATTACATTATACGTGCATATAATATTTTGATAAGATATATGACACTAAGGAATGCTGTGACTTGTTATCGGCCATATGTGTGCTTCTCTATTTGATCTTGTGTGCAAATTTTAGAGAGCTTCCAACCTAACGTATGAATTTGTTCTCTTTATTTTCATAATAGGAGGGAAAAAAGAAAGGAGTGATTCTGTGTGGGCAGGGTGTCAAGTTATATAGGATGAACTGAAAAGTCTCTAAGAAAATACTTAGTTAAAATGAGAAAAAGAGCCATGACATATTTTGGTGAGACAATTTTGCAAGTCTCCACAGTAAATGCATAGGCAAATGATATAAAGCACTCATGAGTTTGGCAGTTTTCTAATTCAGTAAGAGTCAGTGTTTCTGGGGGAGAATGTGTGAAAATTAGAGTTGCGTTAGGAAAAAAAACCAAAAAGATCAATAGGTATAAATCATGTAAAAATTTGCAGGCTACAAGAAAGATTTGAAATTGTATTTTGTAAAACCTTTAATGGTTCTGAATAGAAATCATAATGAATGGTTATAATGGCTATGAATGGATAGGGTGTAGAAAATACAAAGAATAAGCAGAGGGTAGATGACATATGAAAATGGATTTGAAGTATGATGCTAATAGTTGATGAAAAGTGGTCACATTTGGAACTTTTTGAAAGTAAGCAGCGCTTGGTGATATTTGGGTAAGAGTTATAAAAAAAAACAGAAGAATTGAGAATAACCCCTAGATTTATGGAGGAATAGATAGGTTAAATTTCATGCCATCGACTGAGCTACAAATACATAGGTAAGGAAAGAGATTGGAGAGGCACAAAAGCTTTAGTTTGAACATATTAAATTGAGATGCATTGTACATCTCCAAACAATGATGATATGTAAAGAGTTAGATGGGCAGAGCCTGTATATATAGCGGTCATAAAATGATAATTTCTTATAAACATGGACATGTATGAAATGAGTAAGTAGAGACACAAGGAAAAAAAATATACTCTCTGAGATTTCTTTTATTTAGCATTTTGGAAGGTAAGCAACAAAAAAGGAAAACTTAGATGCAGAGAAAATCAAGAGTGGTATGCTAGAAGCCAGCATATTTATAATGGACCTTCTTTATTAATATAATATGTTATGGATAGCTTTGATAATTGAGCTTTCTACGTTAAGCACATATTAAATTATTTCAGTACATCCATAAAAATAATAAACATTTAGTGATATTCATAATAGTAATAATTAGTATAAGGTATCAGTGTTAATCTGAAGGGAGATATTATATATACAAATGGTATTGCATATTATAATTTTCTAAGTCTTTTAATATCCATTGTATCATTAAATTTCTCAACAACCTTAGGGTAAAGCAATTAATGTATTAATTTTATCCATGAGAAATTTAATGTTTATAAAGTGCTTTGTCTGAATGAGAATAATAAATCATGAGTTTTTCCTTTGATAACAGATTAATTGAATCCCTTATAAAAAAGCTTAAAATAATATTTTTAAGTAATACAACCATTTTGACTTTCATTTTTAAGTTTAGGACTACAAGTGTAGGTTTGTTACATAGGTAAACTTGTGTCATGGAGGTTTGTTGTACAGATTATTTTGATGTCTTTACAACATAAAAATAAATATAGAATGTTAAAATGTGTTTACTTAATTTGGGCAACATCACCCAGTATTTCCCAAAACATACATTTTTAAAATAAACTTAACCTTTTAGAATAGTTTTAAAACTACAGGAAAACTGCATAGATAGCACAGAATGTTTTCATATTCTATACCCACTTCCCTCTATTATTAAAGTTTTAGAATAGCATGATATATTTTATATGATTATTGAATCAATATTGATACATTATGATAAACTAAAGTCTTTGCTTTATGTAGGTTTTCTCAGATTTTACCTAAGGCTAATTTGCTATTTCACAATCTTATCCAGAATACTACTTTACATTTTATTGTCTTATTTCGATAGGTACCGTTTGTCTGTAACCATTTGTCATACTTTGCTGGTTTTGATTATCTTGACAGGTTTAAGGAATACTAGTCAAGAAAAATTTCCCTTCAGTGGAGTTATTCCCATGCTTTTCTTCATAGTTAGATGAAGGTTGTCTCTTTATGAGAGGAAAACATTGAAAGTAAAATACTGTTTTCATCACATCATATTGAGTGTACATGCTATCAACATGACATCACTGCTGATGCTCTCATTAACCATTCAGCTGAAGCAGTGTTTGTCAGATTTCTCCATAGTAAAGTTGCTCTTCGTGCCCACTTTTCCAGACTCTGCTCTTAAGCAGGGGCATTATGTTCAGCCCACATTAAAAAACAAGGAGTTATGCTCCAAGTTCTTCAGGACAGGGTATCTACATATGTTGTTTGGAATTTTTCTGCACAAGAGACTTTTCTCCCCTTATCCATTTATTTGTTTAAACAGTATGGACCCATTGATATCTATTTTATACTTTAGCTTATAATCAAATGCTGCCTAATTATGTTCTCAATTTGTTCTACCATTGAACATAGAATACTCTTTCAGTTGGATAGTGTATCATTTTGACATACCCACAATGCATAGGTGAATTTTTTTTTTTTTTGGTTGGAGAGGCACTTAATTTTTGGCACTCCAAAATGCTGCATGCACATCTTGTATATTTCCTGCGCCAATCCTATAATCATTTATTTCTCCAATAAGTTACCTTTTATAAAAAAAATAACCAGTTGGATCATTCTAGCCTCCTCTCATGGCTTATCTGTTAGCTTCCACTTGAATAGCAGAATAGCAGGAAATATGACCTACACATCCCACCATAAATGTATGCCATCATTTTATCTTATTTCCCATTTGTGGAGATTTCATGTAAAACCTTAAAAAATTACTGATATAGGACACTATAATTCTTTAAGAGTTAGTTTCCATTTGCATCTTTGAGTATGTAAAATTTTATTACATACCATTATTTTAATAGTAAACATATTGATTTATTCACTTTTATACATATGGACTATAGCATATTTTTATTATGGTATAATTTATAGTTATATGAAAATGATTTCCATGTATTAATAGTGAGCAAAGATAACCATGAATCAAATTCACTTTCTTGCAAATTTGAATTTCAATTTACACATACTGAAGTCACATTTATACATATCCTCTATGCACCATTCTCAAAATGATATTCCATTGTCAGTAATTAAAAATTTCTACAGAAATATAAAGATATCAAGATATGTTTTCCTACATGTTCATGTGTTGCTCTGAAGTAAAGTGTTTATTTGGATAATATATGAGACTGAATATGTTCAAAATTGATATATGTTATTGACAAAATTATTTCCTTATTAAAGGTAAGAATAAGTGACTAAATAGTTTGACATTAAAACACATGTACCAGTCAAATGATGAGATAACAAACATTTGCTTTGAAAAGTTGTTTAGGATTTGACAGATGTGATGGTCATGAAAAATGCACTATACAAATTCTAAGTAATAGCTTGAGAAAATATCTTCCACACATCCTTTCAAATGAATAGTTTTTATCTTGCAAGTTTGCTTGTTATGTCCTACTTTCTATTATATATTTTTTACTTTTATTGTCATTTTTGTATCTAATTCTTTTCATGTGTTATACATTAATGCAGCTATAAAATTCAATCTTGAATTGACATGTATTTACACAATAAAGACTATTTCATGGTTCAGGACAAGAACCCTATGCTAATTTTATTTAAGTTCATTTTCTGAAAAAATAAGTGAAAAAACACAATTTTCTATTTCTAGAAATCATGTAAAATACAGTTAACCAATTGAACTAGGATTCTGTTACAGCTCCACCACTGAACAAAGTGATTTATGCATAATAGAAATAAATCATTCAGGAAAAGAAATCTTCAGCCCCAATAAGGCTAGAACTAATGTTTGAACAGTATTCAGAGGAGTATACACCAAGTATAACTTCTCTATAGACACTCACATAGTGAGTGCTATTTAAAAATTGATGTACTTAATAATTACTGCAGTGCTTTTATGATGATAATCTATTTTAAATTCTTAAAAGGAACTATTACTGAGACAAGTTTTCTGGTAAAATTAATAACACTTGTGAAATGCATTTATGGATACTCACATATCTAAAAGGAGAGAATCATCACATTGCTTTCCAAAATCACTCATTCATTTGTCTTTATTTGCTCACACAATTTCCAAAATGTTTTTACATTTTCTTTATTTAAAAAAGCAATTAGTTGAAAGGAAGGTATAAAGAAAATGTCAATGGCTTGAATATCTAAAATAATCAGCTCATAAAAAATATGGCTTTGGACAAGTATTTACAGATATTTGCAGAAAAAGCTATTTGAAAAGTTATTTGTATAAGAAACAATTCACAAAGATTTCTAAGTTGACACTCATATTGGAATACATTCCAACCTAAATCAGGCTCCATTCAAGATACAGACACGTCAATTATTAATAAAGAGAATTTAGTACAAGTGATTGTTAGCTAGCCATTAACTATATTTAAAAGACAATAGGAAAACACTAAGATATCATAGAGGTATCAAAAGAAAGAAGCCACTACTCCTCCTAAAACTGGGGAAACGAAGAAACTATACTTGATATTATTAAACGTTATAAGATTGAAGGAAAGCCATTGTACAGCTGACACTCACACATTGAGTAGGGAGTGCTTCTCAGCTGGGGCTGCTGTCCTTGAAGTTGAAGAAGGGGACAAGAGATTTCAGATCTCTGAAAAAGCACTGGCAAGCTGGGGCTAGTTTTGTTGGGAAGTCAAAATGTGCTTCAAGTTTAAGTATGGACAAAAACTAAAAAGTGGATTCTAGTCTTGTCATTGAAACATACTGTCACACCTGTAATCTCAGCACTTTGGAGGCTGAGGTAGGCAGGTCCAGAGATAGAGACCATTCTGGTATCAAGGTCAAGAGATTGAGACCAGCATCGTGAAATCCTGTCTCTTCTAAAAATACAAAAATTAACTGGGCATGATGGTGCACGCCTGCAGGCCCAGCTACTCAGGAGGCTGAGGCAGGAGAATTGTTTGAACCTAGGAAGTGGAGGTTTTAGTGAGCCGAGATCTGGCCACTGCACTCCAGCCTGTCAATAGAGCGAGACTCTCTCTCTCTCTTCCTCTCTCTCTCTCTATTGCTAGGTGATGTTCATATAAACAAAAAACAAGAGGCTAAAAAGGAACAAGAAACAAATTGAAGGAGTAACTCTTTCCTCCTCTAGCTTTCTGTTTTCCTCATCCAGTGCTATTGGTTGAATTTTAAAAGATGACAGCTGTCTCTCCAGAAAAATGTGATTTCCAGTGTCTTGGCCCTAAATCCCAAACTAATGTTTAGAGGAGTGGGTTGATACAAACTCCAACCCTTTAATTACTAAGAACTTGTGCACAATTCTTCATATATCTTAACATCCTTACAGTAAAGAAACAACTTTATGTTTCCACTAATAAGATGAGCAACTATTTTCTATATTAAAGGTCAATAAAATGTTTCTGTAAAGAGCTGTGTAGTAAATATCTTAGGTCCTGTGAGTCTGTTGCATATTCTCTTTTATTGTCTTCTACATATTAGTTTGTTTATTGCAACCTTTAAAATATAAACAGCAAAACAAAACAAACCACAAATACATTCTTAGGCTGCATGTGGTATAAAACAAGCTGAAGGGTGAATTTGGCCCATGACCTATTTTTTTTTCTAATGCTTGTCTTACAGAATCAAAGATATTCTCATCCTGTCACCAAACTGAGAAGACACAAAGTCTCAATAGTAATTACATTCCATTTATGGAAAGCAATGGTCATAAGTTCTATCCATTTCTTGGCTATGTTATGTACTTCTCATTCTGATAACAGTCTCAGCTGAACAATCTCTTTCTAAAGATTAAACTATAAAGTTAACTTCCAACAAAATACCTATTAATAAGGAAATGAGGAGAGACAAAAATAAATAAGTTACTGTATAAAAATATATACACATAAGAAATAAGGATATGTCCAGCTACTATGGTTTTAATTTAGTAACTGATTACAAGGTCATTGCTAATATCCATAATGTTCTAATTCCTCTACACATTCCATGCTTCCTTTGCCCCCAGAGAGGCCCTCAGGTAGACTTGGTTCATACATAGGATGACCTGAAACTTCATGCTTTAAAGGTCAGTATTCTACATCCTCTTGAGTTCTCTTTGGTTGCTACAATTTTTCACTGTCTTTTGCTCTTGGATATGAAACTAGTAAAAATTGCCCAAGAATATATACTGACTGATAGACTTAACTCTCTCTTTCCCTACTATGTGGCAGGAAACTAATATCCACTGAGTACTCTGGCTCAGTCATTTAAAATATGAAAACAAAAACAAAAGCAAAGCATTCTTTGCTTCTGTTTCAGTAGCAAAAAATGAAAATAAAATTACCAGGTAGCAGTCTCAACCTTCAATTAAATTGAACTGTTGCTTCAATTCATGGAGGTATTCTCATTTGAATCCAATACCTTCAAATTGCTGTGGCCAAAATGGCAGGAATTAAAAGCAAATCTTTTATGAGTGGGTTATTAGTTATAGTATTAAGAGAAGCCACTCTCACTTTCGCTCTGCTCACAGGTATTCTGGCTATAAGAGACATATCACATTATCTATTTAACCCTGATTCAGGGGATGCACCAAATCGTTTACAACAGAATATTACACATTCAGGTCGTGGCCTACAAGTTAGCATCATTACTGAATTTTCAGAGAGCCATGCCATTTTATTAAAACCACTGCTTTTTAGTAACGGAGTATGTAGTAAAGCCATCAGTATTATATATAACATCCTATTACTGTATTTCTTTTGCTTCGGAGTGAATTCTTTAATCTGAATAACATTGTGCAGAATGTCATGGCAATGAAAAGGGCATTCCAAGGGTTCATTCATGATAGTTCTATAAAAAGCATTACAAGAAGAGAGGTTCAACTCATCTTCAGAATTCATGATTATTTTAATGAGTACAACGAATATCTGGCCCTTTCATGATCAAACGGGTCCAATGTAATCAAAATGATACCAGGTAGTTACTAATAAAACTAGAAAACAGTGTCATTAAAGGAAATCAGCCTTGCTCTTTACTGTTTATCCACTTGGAATTTGTCCAAAGTAAAACCTTGGTGACGGAGAGTCCAAGTGGCTAACACAATGGATTTCTGCATCCTGTCCACTACCATCCCTGAGCAAACTTTGAAATCGGACATTCCATAAACTATGTCAGTTTGTTCAACTGATTTTCAAATGTTCCTCTCATGAATGCCATATGTAGGCATTTACATGGGATTCAAATATCTCATAGTCTTCGTCCATTTTGAGAGGTGCATACAAGTGGATCTTCACATACTTCCTTGCCATCAACCACCCCAATATAGCTCTTTTAAAATTTTTGACAATTCAGGGAAACCATTTTAAACTATGTGTTAATCACTTCTAAGCATCTGTTTATCTGGATAAAGGGGAATACCAAATTTGCTGCTAAAATCCTATCCACTAGAAAATTTTCTTCACTATTGCTCTGAGGCTCACACATGAATAAGGCTGCGATACTATAGCTGTCAACTTCCAAGTTGTACAAACATATGCGATAAGTAGAACCAATAGTAAAGTAGCGCAAAGTTTTTTTGAACTTTTTGTTTTTTTCTCTGTGTTTAACTGGCCATCAGTAACTCTTCACGATGCCATACTGTGGATTAAGCTAAAGCAACAGGTGTGGGCATCAAGGAGTCTAAGCAACTTTCTCTAAAGACCTGCTACAGGATGGTTGTGTATATATCATTTCTGTTTGATAAATAATTTGTTACCACCAAGCTTAAAGATAAGCCTTGGTGGGTCAAATATTACCCAGTGCATGAAGTACACTTCAGGTCTCATGATCAAACAATAGGCCATTTTTAGTTTTTTATCTCTACGGAGGCCCAGTAGCAAGTTGGAGGTTGGTTCTCAAAAGAATAGTCACTTGAAGAAGCAGACATGATTTATCTAAAACCTTAGAGGATTACACTGCAATTATTGGGTCATAATATGCCAGACATTTGATTTTCCAGAGACGCTTCCAGGATCAAAGGAGAGCAGCTTGCAGTGAAAATTTGCTGCAGAGTTGCTTTTTTTTTTTTTATTAAATTTCCAACTCAGTTCTCATAAGCTTAAGAATTGGCAAATAGTTGAGTAGCACAGACTAATGTAACATACATTGCCACCTAACTCCAAAAAGACTGATCAAGCAATGTGCCTTTATTTTACTGGCATGTGCTGCAAGATGCAACATCTTATCTTTTACCATGAAGATGATACACATTGTTTCTGTGTCCTCACCCAAATCTCATTTTGAATGATAATCTCCATGTGCTGAGGGAGGGGCCTGATGGAGTGATTGGATGATGGTGACAGTTTCCCCCCATGCTGTTCCCTTCATAGTGAGAGAGTTCTCATGAGATCTGTTGGTTTTAAGAGTGGCAGATTCCCCTGCACTCAGCTCTCTTTTCTGCCACCTTGTGAAGAAAGTACTTGTTTCTCCTTTGCCTTTGGCCATGATAGTAAGTTTCCTGAGGCCTGCCCAGCCACCAGGAACTGTGAGTCAATTAAACCTCCTTTCTTTATAAATTGCAGTCTCAGGCGGTTCTTCATAGCTGTGTGAAAAGCGACTAATACAACATGATTGAGATGGTTGCAACCCTGGTGTACACTGAGGTTATGGAGACTAAAAACTTGGCACAGTATTTTATTTTAGAGGGGCAAGATCAGATATTTTTGCCATTACTTAGAATGCAAGCCAGATTAACCTTATATTTTATTCCTTTAGTAATATTAAGATTTGGAAATTTATATGTCCAGAAATAATTTATGATATAATTTAAAAACAGGTTACAGTATATTCCTATGGCATAAGAATTACATATTACATAAACTTAAAGCATTATTTTTATTTTTAAATTAAATTAAGATAGTTTATTGAAGTTTTCTTATAACCTCTATATAATCACTTTTATTTTAAAATTTTATGTGGAATCTATATATTTTTGATCAATAAGATTTTACATGTTAAAAATAGGTATATAACAAAAATGCTTCAAAATTGTTTCTGTTCTTAATCCTACAATATTTATATATATATAAAATTATGATCTCTAGAAATCTACTATTTAAAAAGATTGGATGACCTCACATAAAATAATTAGAAAAGACCTGGTTGTATATGCATTCTGTTATTTTCCTGTATTACACTAAGATAGTTATGTTTCCTAAACACTGCCTTCAACTATCAGTGAAAAATAGTTAATGGATAATTTTTCAACTTCTTTCAAACACAAATCTGGCTTATCAACTCATGTGATTTTATTTGACTAACTGGCTGTCTTGGCAACATATCTATATTATTTATTCTCTATAACTGATGCATCTAGAATGTATTACTTTCTTAGTATTTATTAAGATAAATGAATAAATGAAAGGATGCTTGCTAATTTTAGGACTGCTCATTAGGAATGATTTCTAAATGCACAGAAAAAATAATAAGGTTGAAAACAACCAAGATGCAATCACAGTTAAATCTTTAAAAACAAGAGTTACTAAGGAAAACTTTAAAACCAACAAACAATATATAAGTCTTTTAAATAAAGCTCAAAACACCTTGAATAAATGTAACTTTTTCAAGAATGTTGTATAGAGCCATGACAAAATTATTTAACATGTAAAAAAACAAACCCTCCCCACAAAAGTGAGAATTGTCAAGTTATGGCATATTCTCAAAGCCCCTGGAAATGACAGCACAAAGAAAAAGCTTCTGAGATCAAAGATTTTCTTTTCTTACTACCTTATAACACCTACGTGGGCTGTGTGGTGACTGTCAGGAAGCCTGCAGCCTTGATTATAAATTAACTTTAGTATTACTGGACAATGTTTTACTTTCCTAGAGTAGGTGTTAGAAAACTTTTGCTAGGGAAGTCAAGGTATTACATATTTTAGGCATTCTGGGCCACAAGTCTCTTTTGTGACTATTCAAGTCTGCCATTAGATCCCAAATGCCACTATAGACAATACATGAAAGAAGGTGTAGTTGTGTAATGATAAAGCTTTTTTTTTTAATATATAAAACTGGTGAATGACTGGATTTGACCCAATGGGCTTTAGTTTCTAAGTTGTGGTTAACGTCATCCAGTTTATATTAAAAATAGGGATTTTCGTAGCCCAGAATTGTTCTGAATTTCTCAATTATATTTTTTAAAAAGTGTATCTTCAGCATGTAATATATAATAAGCATTAAAAATTTTTAATATATGCAGTTATATACTGTTTAGTGATGGAGGAAGATATTGTCAAAGAAATAATAAGTATCCATTTAATAGAAATCATCATTTTTTGTCACATCTGGTTTCTCCAGGAAACTTTCAGTAGCATTTTCATTTATCTACTGCATTCACCATCTATTGATCTACAAAACCACTAAAAGTAGTTTCAGATATATTTTTATCTTGAGTGCATTGAATTTTGAATGGTATAAAATGGGTCAAATTTAAGTTCAAGTAGCTGTTTTAGCTCATATTCACTGTATGACTTTAAAGTTAATTAAATGTTTCGTTACAAGGCTGCATGAAAATTCAATAAAATAAACTATGCATGAAAGTGAAGCACCGTACCAGGCTTATGTTAAATACTCACTACATTATAACCACAGCACTTAAAGTCTGTTAAAGAAATCTAGAAAATATATTTTAAGGGTAAGTTTTGCTTTTGGTTTTATAATGAGATTTTTAAATAGAGAACTTAGAAGATAGAAAGATTACTTTTTTTCTCTGTGCACCTCCAAATTGTCAGGAGAGTCAAAGACTGTGCCATATGGTTTATTCTCAAATACCTGGAGCATGAGAAAAGTAGGCCTGTATAGGTTGCCTATAAATTTTACCATTGTCTCAACTTTATACAAACCCCCTCACACTCAGAAGCCATATTTCTGGTTTCTAATTAAATTTAATAATTATGTGGTCTTAATAAACCATTCCCATTAAAAATATAAAGTATGATATACTTTATTTAACTCATTAATATACATGGCCTCTTCCTTAGATTTTTGAACTTATTTATACAAAATTTCTTGCAACACATGCTTTGCAATTGCAATTTTACATGCACTGGATGATTTGTAAAAATCTCTGCCATATCCTCTAATCCTCTAATACAGAGATTTGTGTGAATTCCATTTTCCATTTTTCCTTCTTCTACCTGGGTTATTGCTATTCAGTTGCCAGATAAATTTTGTTTTTTTCCCTTTTCAAGAAGATTATCTGAGTCAAATAAGTCAGAAAAATTATCCGCACCTTGATTACTACTTTTTATCCTCCTATGTGCTTTTTGTCAATGAAAAAATCCATTGGCAAGCCTTTTTCTGTTTTGCCTTTTTTTCTCTTGGATCAATATCCTATGTAAGAACATTATTAACATCATACTATATAATTTTATATGCCTTTACTTGTTTTTTTTTTTAATTTCATTATGGAAAGCAAAGTTTAATGCTGAATAAATCATATGTAGCAGGGCTCTTTAATCAAGGATTAGGCTGGTAGCACACTATAAATTCAGGCATCTCTGATTATGGCCAAAAACTAGTAAGTCATTTCCAGTGAAGGCCTTTCATCCAAAAGAAACATTAGGATGGCTAAGTAATAGAAAAGACAGTTTTATTGGTCCTATCAGTTTGCAAACAGAGAGAGACAGTCTCTGGGATGACCTGAACACACACTCTTCAAGAGGGAAGGGGAGGTTGGCTTTTAGGCTTCACAAGGTCTGTATTACAAAATAGAGGCATAAATATTTAGCACGTTCAGGGGAAATTATGCATATTTATGAGATGAGTCAAGTGCATGTGCAATGGTAAACATATGTGTTCACTTTGGAGTGGAGTTTTAGTATTAAAATAAAGTGGAATTTGGTTCCTTACTTCAAAAGGTGAACCATAGGGCACAAAGACAGTGTATGCACCGTCTCTATAAGCCAGCCAAAACTGACTTGAAGTCTGTGGCTGTTTTTCAGGAAAAAATGTTTTAAACTCTGGTCTTAAGTCCAATCAGACTGGGTAGTAAATCAGAGCCCAGAAGGGTCCAATATTTTGCTTGATAGTGCCTATTTCCTAGGCAGCTTAGTAAGAATGTGATTTTGTTTTTGTTTTGTTTTTTATAGCCATGGGAATTTAGGGAGCTGTCATGCCAGCCAATCCCTGAGCCCTAGGCCAGTAAGTAACTTTTTGTTTCCCTAAACTTAGGGCTTATTATAGCTCTTAGTTGATAAAGGGGCATCTATTTGGATCTCTTAAATCACAGTCATGAGAAACTATCTGAGAAAAAAAAAATCTCTCTCACATTTCACTTATGATTTAAAACCTTAATCTTCTGGTGACAAAATTCTAAACCCTTAAAAGTGGAGGTACAGATAGAACTATTTTGTGATACCAAGTTAAATCTAATAAATTTTGTCTGACGCCAAAAGGTAAGAATGGAAAAGGCCAATTTTGCACATAACTCATTGTTCACTGCTCAGATTTTTCCTTAGCTTATATGCAAAAGGTATACTAAATTGTTATAAGAAGTCTTAAAAAGAAGCTAATTGAAAAGTATACACATATAAATAAAAATTGCAGAAAAGTTTGACTCCAATCAAAAAAAGGCATTTTTGATTTTCAAGTTTTTTAATAGGGGGATTAAAGAGCATCTATATAGTTGACTGCATCTGTTACCTATTGTAAAAATACTACCTAGCACAATCTTACTGGCATGAAACAACAACAAAAAGTATTATTGCTGTTGTGTCCACCTGTTGCGTAGTGCTGGTCTGATCTTTTTCAGGCTTGTCTTGGCAACTCTACCTGAGGCTGTGATGATTGGCCCAGCTTTGCTTTTTACTGCAGGTCTCTGTGTTAGCTGACGTGCCTCTGGTCCACATGTCTCTCTTGGATGGACCAACAAATTTGCAGGGATACATTATTCTCATAGCAATGGCAAAGGACAAGCAGACTATTGGAAATACATAAAGTCTCTCAATTGGCTTGGAAGGCTCATTGTTACTTCTGTCATTAGCCAAAGCAAGTCACGTGGGCCACGTCAAGGGTGTGGATTCTGAGTTGTGTGCAGAATTGGGCCAATAATGCAGCTAACCATATGTCAGAGTTGATGGAAAATATCAGCACAATGATGTTCTTAGGATAAGATACAAAATATAATTTTTTTAAAAATTTCAATAGATTTTAGGGAACGGTTGGTTTTTGGTGGTTGGTTTTGGTTACACTAATAAGTTCTTTAGTGGTGATTTCTGATATTTTGGTGCACCCTATCACCTAAGCAGTGTAAACTGGACCCAAAGTGTATCCTTTATCCTTCACCCCAGTCCAGTCATTTCCCCAAGTCCCCAAAGTCCACTGTGTCATTCTTAAGTCTTTGTGTCCTCATAGCCTACCTCTCACTCATGAGTGAGAACATATGATATTTGCTTTTCCATTCCTGAGTTACCTCATTTAGAATAATGCTCTCCAGTTTCATCAAGGTTGCTGCTGCAAATGCCATTATTTTGTTACTTTTTGTGGCTGAGTAGTATTCTATGGTGTGTTTATGCGCACATGCGCGCACACACACACACACACACACACACATATATGAAGAAAATTTTCTCATATATAAGAGTCAAAAATGTTTCACTCTTTGGTTGATGAGCATTAAGGCTGGTTCCATAATTTTGCAATTGTGAATTGTACTGCTACAAACATGTATCTGCAAGTGTGTTTTTCCTATAAAGACTTCTTCCCCTTTGGATAGATACCCAGGAGTAGGATTACTGGGTTAAATGGTAGTTCTACTTTTATTTCTTTAAGAAAGTGCCATATTGTTTTTCTTTTCTTATTTTTTAGTGTATTATACTTTAAGTTCTGGGGTACATGTGTAGATCATGCAGGTTTGTTACATAGGTATACACCTGTCATGGTGGTGGTTTGCTGCATCCATCTCCCTGTTATCTACATTAGGTATTTCTCCTAATGCTATTACTCCCTAATACCCCCACCCCCTGCTATTCCTCCCCTAAACCCCCACCCGCCAGGGCCCAGTGTGTGATGTTCCCCTCCCTGTGTCCATGTGTTCTCATTGTTCAACATCTACTTCTGAGTGAGAACATGGAGTGTTTGTATTTCTATTTTTGTGTCAGCTTGCTGACAATGACGTTTTCCAGTTTCATCCATGTCCCTGCAAAGGACATGAACTCATCCTTTTCTATGGCTGCACAGTATTCTGTGGTGTATATGTGCCATGTTTTCTTTTTCCAGTCTGTCACTGATGGGCATTTGCGTTGGTTCCAAGTCTTTGCTACTGTGAACAGCGCCACAATAAACATACATGTGCATGTGTCTTTATAATAGAAAGATTTATAATCCTTAGGGTATATACCCAGTAACAGAATTGCTGGATCAAATGGTATTTCTATTTCCAGATCCTTGAGGAATCGCCATACTGTCTTCCACAATGGTTGAAATAATTTACACTCCCACCAAAAGTGTAAAAGCATTCCTATTTGTCCACATCCTCTACAGTATCTGATGTCTCCAGATTTTTTAATGATCCCCGTTCTAACTGGCATGAGGTGGTATCTCAATGTAGTTCTGATTTGCATTTCTCCAATGACCAGTGATGATGAGCTTTTCTTCATGTTTGTTGGCTGCATAAATGTCTTCTTTTGAAAAGTGTCTGTTCATGTACTTCACCCACTTTTTGATGGGATTCTTTGGTGTTTTCTTGTAAATTTCTTTAAGTTCTTTGTAGATTCTGGATACTAGCCCTTTGTCAGATGGGTAGATTGCAAAAAATTTTTCCCATTCTGTTGGCTGCTGGTTCACTCTAATGATAGTTTCTTTTGCTGTGCAGAAGCTTTTTTTATTTATATAGTGTATAGTATTAGACTATGCCATCATTAAGATTTTGTGTAGAATAAATAGAAGGTAGCACTGACTTATTACTTAATGACAGGGCTTCTTCTAATAATGTCATGTAACAACTCACTTATTATCATAGTGTCTCAGGAGCAGGTAGTATTACAATGACATTGATTAAAGACTAAGGTTAAGTAAATTGTTTAAAAGCATACAAGTTTTTAGCTACCACAAATTCATCGTGTAATTTTAAGCTATATACTTAACCTTGTTGTGTCTAGTCAATAATTATTTAATTGTACATTGTAAATAATTAAACGAATATAATTAGATTATTTGTAACACAAAGGATAAATGCTTATGCTTGAGGTGATGGATATCCTATTTACCCCGATGTGATTGTTACACATTGCTTGTCTGTATCAAAATAATCTCTTGGGTACCTACCATTAACCACAAAACTAAAAATTTTTTTAAATCACACAACAAGTAAAAATAAGGGTCAGGATTTGAACCCCAGCTCTGCAGTTACTGAGGGCAGATTTTTAAACCACTACACTGTATTGTATTTGGGCTCAGTTTGTTACCATAATGCTGTATTCCAACATTGTATGTTTGATGTGTTTGTGTGTGTGTGTGTGTGTGAGAGAGAGACACCTTTTCTTAATCACCATAAATAATACCAACTGTGAAGGGCTAATATTAAATAAAGAATATGAATGACCAATGAATGACAACAATGTCCTGGAAATTAAGTGAGCAAAGGAGATGTATTAAATTAAGTAAGCTGCTTAGAGATGTATCTTATGCACTTTAGTAAAGTGTTGCTGAAAAACATAAGCCAATGTATGTATACCTCTTAAACTGTGTTATATAATCAGTTCACCTGTGTCACAAAACAGTGTCAACATTATAGATGAGACCATTTTGATATGGAAAGTAAATACTAAACCCTTACAAAGATCTACTGAATCAAATGTTTTTTTTTTAATTTGGGTTTTTGACATTAAGTGGTGACATCTTTTACGGATGCAATACTACCTTGAATTTCTTTAGCCTCAGCAAGAGATAATGGATAAACAACCTAATTCACCCCAATAAACCAAGGGGTAGCACTGTGTATGCAGTCAATTGTTTAAAAAGGAAACACCACCTTCTTAGACATTTAATTAGATCTGAGATACATGTGAAAAAGAGAAGTGAAAAAAAGATAGCTTTAATAGTTGTTAAATATAATTTTTCTTGAAAGAGTGGCTTCTCCAAAGTAAAGAGCAAACACCACAAATTGCACATGAATGAAAAAATTACATAGCAGATGCTAATATAATATCAATATACTTTAACAATATTCATTAAAGTAAGCAGGGATGTAATTGGGAAAGTGAAAACCCAATTAACCTGCTTAACCTGCTTATTTAGGTTATAAGTTTCTAGCATACCTTGCATATAATTTCAGTATTGTGGAAATACTTGGTGAATTCAAATGAATTTAACACAAAGCAAAGATTAAATATGTAATTCTAAAAAAAAGGAAATATTAAATTAGACTAAATTATGAGATTAAATATCCAGCATTAAAAAAACATATTTACCACATCCCACAGATATTTTAATTCATATAGTAAATAGCATTTCAGGTAGAAATGGAAAATGTCCAACTACTATTCATATATAGGACTGAGAGTATGTACTTTACAGTCCTTAATATGCTACTTTTGCAAACCAAAAGCAATTCAATTATTACATTAAAAAGCACTGCAGAGATATCTCGAAGAATGAATCGTACAAGAGGCAGGGAGAAGGAGAACGGAGCTTTGGGTCTCTTTCCCCATGAACCTCTTAAAAGATAGGTGTGAATATGTCTTTAGTCTTGAAGAAATTGAGAAACAAGTTCAGTGACAACTGCAAACATTCTGTTGAGGCTGTGTGAAGGGATCTTTATATTTTGCAAATACATTATGAGGAATTGTATTTTCTATTTAATTCAGTATGCAGTTGATTTCAAATTCCCATACGACTTCAGCTACACCTCATGGCATCAATGACTACCTGCTATGGTCAAGGACATTATGAAAACTGATTGAAAGCTGGCAATTTATTCTACAGTGAAACCATTCAATATTTCCTAAAGTGAAATGATATACACCTAATATGATACAGAAAGCTGAGCAACATAAACAATAAAACAAAAATTATTACTTGGGAGACTGGCAGAAAATTGTTATAAGATCATCTCTCCCTGTTATTATGGGTAATTCATCATTACTCATCTATGTGTTCAAAACATATAAGACATCCTGAATTTCCTCCTGCTTACCAATTTTACAAGTGTGTTTTTTTTCAATTGCAACTGAGTTTTAACCAAAATTATATGTCACAAGAGCATGTCATTTATATAGAAAGGAATTGTATATTTTTCCCTTTTCTTTAACTTCTTGCCAGCATGATGCAATCTCAAATAGTACTTTATAATTAAAAAAAAAAACTTTCTAAAAGAAACTTCAAATAAAATTCATACTTTAAGGACTTTTTACCAAAAAGGAGGTAATTTTAAGGAAGCTGTATTGATTCTTTAAAAAGTACATTTACATTACAATTAATGATAACTGCATGTTTATTATAAAAGTTCTTTAGATACATTTGTTTTAATTTAGGAATATTAAATATTCTAAGTTCTTAGCAGATTCCATAATAAGCTCAGGGCTGTACAAATGCAAGCAAGACCAAGAGATGACTTTATGCAATGTTTTTACTTAAGCATCTAAATACTGAAAATAGTTAATATTGAGGTTGTTAATGTTTTAAATGTAGCCTAATTGATTCCTATGGATAAATATTATTTACTGCTGGTGTGTCTGTAGAGTGAATGATACTCTCCTTTTACCTTGAAATTTATAAAATGCTGATGTTTCTGCTAAAATACAAATGAGACTGCTTGACTTACCAAAAGTTTAGTGTAGGCCTCTCTGCACTGAACATTTTCACAAAAAAATATGACAAGTTTTGTGGCTTTAGTTGCTTCTGTCTAAAGAGAGCAGTTAAAATCTTTCTTATTTTTCTTGGATATTAAACTTAATTCTATTAAATAATGCAAACAGAATTTATTTGTAAGTAAATATTTCCTTTGCCTGCAACAACATGGTGTTCAACACCTGCTATATTCTCTTTTATTTTCCTCTGTAGGTAAATTATGTGGCTATGCTTTCCCAGAAAGAAGTGTATTCAGTAAATATTTCAGAAAATAATATACCATATAACGTAATCTCTTCTTCTAACATAAACCATTTGCTACACACTTTTCTGCACATTAGGTTAAAAGGCAATATTTAAGCCAGAGGCATTATCTAAGATTCATCCAATATTTGAATGATTTCTGTCCAGATTATGGCCTATTGTAGCATTAATGCATATATTTACAAGATATACTGGCAGAAAGTTTTCTGTTTTCCGTACACAGAAGATCCTATTAATGTGGTTCTTTTAGGAAAAATAGTAAGCAAGCTAAAAATAATCATATATTTCTGTTAATGATATATGAATTCAAAAATATTTTCACTCATTTTAATTTTAATTTCATTAGTCATCAAAGTTTTACAAGTGAATCAGTAAGCCTTCCTAAATTAGACAGAGAAGGAGGAGGAACTGGAAAAAGAGGGAAGAAGAATAGATTATGACCTCATTTGTCATAGTTGTTAAGGTCACAGAAAACTATTGAAAACAGAATTTCTACAGGAGAAGCACTTGTATTTACCTTTGGAGAGAAAAATACAGACATGAACATCTAACCTTTAATGTGAAATAAAATTTCGAAATTTAGACATTGGAAGCAAAAAGGATAAAATCAAAGATTTTCAGACTATGGCCAGATACTAATTTAATTCTGTGTGTTTCAATATTGATGACAAATTTTAACAAAATTTACCCTTAAAATATTACAATATATTAATGTTGATGCAAATATATATATATATAATTTAAGACATGACAATATAATCAGATATTTGTATTTAGATAAAATATCTCTAATTTTAGAAGATTAACCCTATAAGGTTCTTAATGGAAGTATGACTATATTCACCATTATATAAAGATCTTTTTGATCACATGCAATGTAGATAATGATGTACTACCAGTCCCATCAATATTTACTTACCCTGTCCCATCCCCTAGGATAATGGTCCCTTAAACAAAAATTGGAACTAATTTATCATGATGTAGTATGATGATTCAAAAATTAGAGATATATGATAAATTCAGCCCTAGCTTTGATTACAACTTTTTATGTATAGGATCAGGCTTAAAGTAAATATTTTAGCATGTGAAACATATACACATGCTAAAATATTTGCCCTTTATAAAATGTATGGTTTAAATGTGAAGTGTATTTCAATAAATATATTTAGTATATAAAATACGTCACAGTTATTAATGTATATTTCAGAATTTCAGATATGTTTTACATACTAAAACATTTGCCCTCTACAATGTACCGTTTTAAAAAATGTATAAATTTTAACAAACGTATACAGTCATATAACAGCCAAGATTCAAGAAAAAGGGGACATATTGTGTAAAATTATTGGGGAGAGGTCTACATAAAATATAGAGAAGTTAAAAATAACTTCTTAATATGCTATCTTTAGTTATTGTATACATAATTATTTGATACTGACTATATTTCTCCCACCAGTAGGCTCTGAAGCTAAAAGAATAGATAAGTCAAAGTGTCTGTTCTATATTAGCCTGTAGTTGAAGAGAGTCATAAAAATAATAGGAGTTAAAAAGAGAGTGGCATGCACTGATGGACAGCAGGTGCCCACCTACCATAGCCTCAGGACTCAAGAAACGCCCTGCAGAGAAGGTAATAACCATGCTCAAACCACAGTAACATTAAGTCTAATGAAATGAAACAAGATTAGAGGTACTCCAGGAATTCACAGGAAAAGATACAAAAGCATGGAGACACTGCAAAGCATGAGATTAGGGTTAAACAGAGAATGTGAGCCATCAATAGAAACAGAATTGCTTAGAAAATTGTACGCATTAGTAGTTACTTTTCAAGTTATATAGATGTCAAGATAAGCTACTCCTCTAAAGAAAATTAAAAATAATGATGAGTCAGTAAGAAGGATGCAAAAAATGAGAACGAAGAGAAAATTATAAAATAAATTATAAATAAATGCATATATTTTGTGTGTGTGCACATACATACATGAGTTAATGGAAACTAAGTAATCCTTACTAAATCTGTTGATAATGCAAGTTTATTAATAAGTAAATACTTATATAAATACTGACCTCTCTCTACATTGTTATAAGTTTCAAATAAATGCAACAAAAATATTTTTAATTGACATGGGGCCAATTCAAAGCAAGACTGACATATCTTAGTAATGGTATTGCTGAAGATAATATAGTTTTTTGAAAAATATAATGAAGCTACCATGTCCAAATAGGGACACCTTTACAGATTAAAAATTGAGATTCAAATTCATTTATTCTGCACTGAATATATATAAAGCTATACACAAAAAAATCATTAAAAATATGAGTTTATAATTGAAACATTTTAATGATCACATATGCTCTCTGTAGTGATGGATTGAAAATAAGAAAATTTAAAGATTTCTAATATAGAATTTATATTTCTATACACCCTTATAACTTCACCTTCATTTTACACAGATAAACTAAATCATTTCATATTTAAAATTCTGGATACCTATTTTTACACTATTGTACATTGAAAATATCATGATTTATCTCTCTATACTCTAATATGACAATAATGGAGCAGGGTTCCTAGGCTCCAAATGCCTACAAATTATTTAACTGGATAAATCTTCTCACATATTATTTGACAGAAAACCATCAGTTCTGACAATGCTTTTACCTCAAACCTCTGTATTACCATGTAGAATAGTTACTGGTGTGCTTTTCTCTTTTCCTTATTAATTTACCTAAATTTATAAGGTAAATTTAGGTAAATTATGTAGAGTTCATAATGTAAAGTTTATCTCCAATTTTTCTGTATTTCTTATGACAAAGTTTGGCACACAGTAGGAACTTAGTAAAGGTTATTAATAGAAAGAAATTGTTAGATACAATGTTCCTTTATTTCCTGCAATATAAAAACTGATGTAATGCTTTTAATTTCTGAAGAAAAATTATATACAAGCAAAAATATAGTTTTTTTACTGCTAAAACTAATTTTCCATGCAGACTTACTCCTTTTGTTACCTACTACTGTTACTCTATTCCTTAACTTTACATGGTATGTCTCAAATGATTAATGTAATTTAAAATAATATTGAATAAGAAAAATAGCATTTTTTAAAATAATTAGGCTAGGTACTTCTCAGATTAACATTTGTTTCTGAGTGAAAAATAAAACTCAACTGTTAATAGCAATGTCATAACAAAATCAATGAATGTAAGGATACATTTATAAAAAATGTATTTGGCTTTTTGCAAATGCCATTTTACATAAATTATGTATATATATGTATATTTATACAGTTATATAACTTTGCTTCTTTTTTTTAATGTTTTCATTTTACTTTGTTACTTAAATGAAACTACAGTGAAATTTCTCCACTTATAAAAGCAGACATTTATTTAGGGAAAAATAAAATCCCTGAGTGTGTTAGTGAACTTTATCTTAGAGACTTTCTGATTCAATTGATGTAATCTGACCTTGCCATTAGTTTAGCTGGAGGCAAGATATTTCTGTCTGCATTACTTTTCATTATTGCTTCCTTGTAGAAATTCAGTACCTGCTGCTCCATATAAATGTATGAGAAAGCTAAAGAACATAGTAGAGAAAGTCATCCAATTTTCATCTGCTATTTTCCCATCAACGTGAACATACAATTGTATTCTTCCTAAACTTCATGGTTAAAAGATGATTATTTCAACTGAAATTTGGAAAACCTACATTCAGACTTGAGATTTAGAAGAAAATTCATATTCCTTATTTATTTATCTAATGTCCAAGCATTATCACTCACGATATAAATCACTTGAATTCCCTAGCAACTTCTTTTGCAGTGGTGACTAAGCTTATTATTAATTTACTCTGTTCTTCCTGGGTGCAGAATGGAGACAATCAAGTCATATATCACATAAACAATTAAAAATTATCATTTGGCTGTAAGCTTTTTGAAATGATGAAGTGCTAGTACAGAGTGAGCTGTCCTTGAATTACTTTCACTCGTAAGTATTAGACAGCATGATGAATTTTTTACAAGCCAGACATTTGAAATAGTGTCTTCAAAGCTATGTCAGCTGCCTATTTATCTTTATTATGGCCAAGAAACTGATAGCAAAAATACAATGTGAGTGCATGTATCACATTAACAACAATTACGAGCTTTATTTTTTTTCTTAGAGATGAGTGCAGGAAAAAAATGTGCTTTTACAGCAATGTCATTGCTATCTTTTCTCCTCCAAAGATAAAAAGTAATTTCAATGTAGATATGTGATTTCAGTTACAAATTAAATTATATTCTACGCTCAAATGAATTCTTATGAGACTAAATTCAATTTTATAATCTTCATTATAAAGCATATGTGACTTAAGTATTTTAAAACATAGACATGTTTAATATTTTATAAAATAGATACCCTGATGTACTTTCTTTGTCTTGAAATAATTCTCATTAGTGTAATGAGGTAGTGTATATCTCACATCCATATAAAAACAGATTTTCTCAAACTTATAACTTTTTTTCTAATGAATTTAAATTAAGGATATTCATATACTAGTGTATTTCTATTGTGTTGTGTTTTCAAAAATTCATATTTTAAAGCAAAATTGATAAATGATATTATAAATATGTACATAGTCATCATTGTATTTGTCACACAATCAATGTTGTTTTAAGCTGGAAGGAAGAAGACGGAGCTCAAACATTACATGAATTACATAAATATATTATAAAAACAGTCTAGCATAAAAATATCCTTTTTCATTTTAAGGAGACAACTGCAATACTGAAAGGCTACATAACTTATGTAGAGAGAGTCAATGTTGAAACTGGTTCCAAAAGATCCTCTTCCAATTCCAATTTAGAATTCCTGCCGGGGAGTTGTTGTTTCTCCCTGGGCATGTATATGTCTCGGTTGGTTTCTATTTACATCATGGTTGTAAGTTAACATTGCCGATATTTTCAGCAATATTCACATTATTAGTGTTAAACATTTAAAGATTAAGAAAATATAATGTGGATTTGCTAAATCGATTTTTTAAATCACGAAATTACTATTATCATGACTAATGCTATTTGTATCCAGATGAATAGAGCCAAGAGAGCTACAGAGACACAATCATATACACACATAGACACACACATGTGTTTGCAACATTGCTTTTAAATTATTTGCTACTCTGATGAGATGCCATTTTGACAAAATTATATCCACATAAAAATTACTTAGACGCAGTCAACCAAATTTGGAACCATCTGTGTTCATTCTGTACAAAACAAAATTGAAACTTTGAACTGTGAATAAAATAAAGAGGCATGGATTTTCATATGTGAGTCTACATACCACACATATCTGATATAAAAGGGGCATTAAAGTTTATATGCTTATAATGATAGTTAGATTAAGTTTTATGTTAGTACTTTATAAAAATTTAAGTGTTTTTTGTTTAATTTGTTCATCTGTCTTATTAAAAATACACTTAGTTAACCTAGCAAAAAATATTTCAAAGAACAAACTGTGAATTTGATTTTTAATATGGTTATTCTACAGCAGCATGAATTCTCAACTGATGAGTTCAAATTCACCCTATCTTAAACTTATTTGTCTCAAATACTCTTTACTCATTTACCTTTTGCCCAACTCTTTGCAGCCCATTATGTTTATATTTGCAGGCCCCACAGCACTATCTAAAGCCATCTCTACCATTAACAAGCTGAGAGATTTTAAGTAATCACTTCATTTCTTTTAATAATAAGATGCATAAATCAAATTGACATCATTATAATGAGAAATATTTGACATAGAAAAGTCTCTAAAATAATTTCTATCTATATATTTTGTTAAATAGTATTAGATGTATAAATATTAATGTGGGGATCATTCCCATGTGAGGCCCCTCGGAATTGGGCCTCGCCATATGGTGAGCTTGAGCCCGGACACAGTTTCCCATTGGAGGCAGTCGAACTATGGGAAAGTAGGAACTGCAGGTAAAGGAATTATAAAAAGAACTTTGTGAGATTGTGATATGACCTGCATGTGGTCTGACAGGACAATGTGTCCAGTTTCTGTATCTAATTTATGACTTTGTTTAGCCGCTATTGGGTCCTGTGCCCGTTCTTGTGACTGTGCAAATATTATAGGTTTCTGCCTCTCTGGTGCCTTGCAAAGGTCAGTAACTTTTAACTATAGGTTTTTCCACCCCGATACTAAGACCCACCTGCGTGACTTGCTTGTACCTGATTATGTATCTGATTTTACTATTGTTCTTATGTGCTGCTTTCATGTATAAGACTAATGGTATCTGCTGCCTGAGCTTGTATCCCAAGGACTTTCTGTTCCCTTTCATGTATAAGACAATGGTGTTTGTTTCTGTAAGTACTATGGTATTTGTTTCTGTAGTTACTGTAGGCAAAAGATATATATACTATGTGCACAATAAAGTTGCTGTTTAAGCATTGCTGTTGAAGCATTGCTTACTCAGTCCTCCAGACCCTGCTTGTCTGTCTTCTCTTTTTTCCGTGCACTCCCCTATTCAGGTTGGGACCCTCTTGCTGACCAAGAGTCCCCGGCAGATGTGCCGGCCTCTTGGGAACCCAGGTATTAATATTGGTGCCAAATAAAATATGCTACTAGTCTCATATGTGCTTTTTTCTTTTCTTAAAATAATACTATGTAGCCTCTATGCTATTCAATTTTTGTCATTGAAAAATGTATCTTTGATTTATATCAATTGCAATTCAAGAAAAGTAGTGATAAAAGACAAAAATATTGCTTTAGAATAAATATATTGTTTATTATTATCAAATTCTTTCAAATTTTTTTGAACTATTAAAGTTACAATATTAAATTATAAATAAAGAAACTGGATATTATGGTAACTTCCGGGGAAATTGTTAGAAGCCATATGTATACTACTACTAATAATAAGCTTTTTCCTCAATTGGAAAGCACCATCAAAATTATCTTAGTTTTATGCAACACTTTTACTTACTTTGTCAAGAATAGAGTTTGTGAAGAGAAACAGACTTTGTATAATTTTTCCGAGTTATAGCCTCATACACCTCTTATACTTTCCTTGGCTAAGAAAAAGGCTATTTTGGGTCAAACTCTACAGTTACTTGAATTTAGTATATCTCCAAGGAAATTTTAGTATTAAGTATCAAGAACGTCTAATTTACCACATTGGTAACCATGAAATGTATGTTGCATTCTTTAATTGAGGTCATTGTGTGTAACTTACTAAATGTCGGTTTCCATTATCTCCATGTACCACATGCTGAAATTTTCTTCAAGATAAAATTTTGTATCAATTTAAATCCAGCTCCAATACAGTTAATCTGGTACTATGCTATGTTTACAATTTTTTTTCATATCTCTATTATAACATTTGTCAAAATAATTATACATTTTAACTCATTAGCATGTGAACTAATAAAACTGAAAATATCATCTTTGTCTACTTACCATTTAAGAGAATAGATTTTTAGAAATAGCTTGATGAGTAGTAGAAACGAGGTGGAGAAAGTAAGGTGAAAATTAAGGAAAGAAGAAATGAATAGATAAAGGAAGGAAGTGAAGAGGGGGGGAGGAAGATAAATATAACAAGGGAAAGGAATAAAAGGAAAAAGGGAAATAAAGGATAATAAGGTATGCTTATGTCTGGCAGAGCTGTGTAAATATAGTCTCTTTAAGGTTGACTACTGGTTGCTCCTTCTTAACATTGATTTCCTCCTACTTATACATGTGTTGTTAACTATAATCTCTTCAATAGAATGTGTCATTTGGGAAAATAATTAGTATCAGTCAATAAAGACATTACTTTCAAATTCAGAATTCCCTGTGTTGATACACAAGCCCTCCCTACCGGAAAAGTCTCTTCTAAACTGGTTTTAGAAAAATATTTTAATATCACAATTTAATACATTAATTCCTTAAAATTGTAATAAAAAGAGAACTCAGTTTTGGTTCCACCTACAATATAGAAAGCAAAAAGCAATGAGAAATGTCCAGCTTAACTATTAACCCAACACTTGTTTTTAACCCATAAGAGAGATAAGATCCCAGGACAAGAGAGTAGCCAGTAAGGTAAGAAAGATGGTCCTGTCAAGGGAAGACAATACTTGCCTATATCATCTGCCGCAGAGCATGGGATGAAGGAAGAGCTTCACAGAGGCTCATGCCTGTAATCCCAGAACTTTGGGAGGCCAAGGCAGGTGGATTACGAGGTCAAGAGATTGAGACCATTCTGGCCAACATGGTGAAACCCTGTCTCTGAGACTAAGAATATTAGCTGGGAGTGTTTGTGTGTGTCTGTAGTCCCAGCTGCTTGAGAGGCTGAGGCAGGAGACTTGCTTGAATCCTGGAGGCAGAGGTTGCAGTGAGTCAAGATAGCACCACTACACTCCAGCCTAGTGATAGAGTGAGAATCCATCTCAAAAAAAAAAAAAAAAAATAGAAGAAATGAGCTAAAATATTAATGGTTATCAAAATATCAAGTGTAGGCTAGTGTGATAGTATAGCTACAGTGAGATTCTCACCAAGACAGGGAAGTTCACATTTACTCATATCCGCTTTTTCTCAGTCATCCTTTTGCAGCTGGAGGAATAGAATAAGGCAGGGCAGGGCAGGGAACAAGAGAGACTCTGCTGGTAGTGCAGGCTTGCAGGAAGGATATTGGCAGGCTCCTTGAAGGATTTTTTAAGACAAGTTAATTATAGAATTGATGTGGCAAGGCAAAGAACTAAGAGACCCTAAACACTTCTGTAAAAGAACAACTTTAGGGACTTAATAGTAACCTGCAGTAACAAATAAATTATATTATTGTCAAAACTATAGGCATATCCTTCACTGAAAAATGAATAATGTAGAAATAGATTTACACATATATAGTCAATTGATTTTTTGACAAATGTGTCAAGTCAACTCAATCCAGAAAAGATAGTCTATTCAATAAACAATATAGAATTTCATAGTTCTATGCCCCCAAAAGAACTTTGATCCATATTTTCAACATATAAAAAAACAACCTGAAGTCAATCATATATTAAATGTAAAATCTGAAATGATTGAACTTACAAAGGAAAACATAGGGGATAAAACTTTGTGATTTTAGGTTGGACAAAATTATCTCAGGACGAAAAAAAAGCATGAGGTAAAAGAAAAACTTTGATCAAAATTAAAACTTTTGTATTGAAAAGACATTTGTTAAAAGTAAGAAATAGTAATTATAGATTGGGAGATATATAATATAAACATATATACATATATATTTAATAGAAATATATATTGAACAAATATATATATTTAATGGTAATATAATGGGCATATGTATATAATAGAAGTATCTTTAAATTATATATATATATACATATATATAAAAGATCAATATCTGACACATAAATACAAAGAAAATATAAAGAATTCTGACAACTCAATAGTAAGAAATTAAAATATATATAAGGAAATGTGACCAGGAACAGTGGCTTATGCCTGTAATCCTAATCATCTGGAAGGCAAGACAAATGGATTGCTGGAGCCCAAGAGTTTGAGAGCACCCTGGGCAACATAGTGAGACCCTGTCTCTACCAAAAAAAAAATATATATATATATATATATACATATATATATACCGAAAATTAGCAAGGCATTGTGGTGCACACATGTAGTCCTACCTACTTTGGGTAGCTGAGGCAGGAAGATCACTTGAGCCTGGGAGGTGAGGTTGGGGTGAGCCAAGATCACACCACAGCACTCTAGCTGGTCAACAAAGTAGGACTCTGGCAAAAAAAAAATAAAAAGTATTTAGAGACTTCTGCAAGGAATATTTATAGGTGGCAAAGACATTATATGATGCTTACCATTGGTAGCCATTAGGGAAATGCAAATTTATAACCCAATGGTTACAAGTAAAACATTCAAATGTTTAAGAAGGCCTGGTACAGTGGTTCACGCCTGTAATCCCAGCAATTTGAGAGCCTGAGGTAGATGGATCACATGAGGTTAGGGGTTCGAGAACTGCCTGGCCAACATGGTGAAACTCATCTCTACTAAAATCCAAAATTAGCCAGGCATGGTAGCCCATGCCTGTAGACTCAGCTACTCAGGAGGCTGAGGCACAAGAATCACTTGAGCTGGGAGACAGAGGTTTCAGTGAGCTGAGATCATGCCACCGCATTTGAGCCTGGGTTACAGCACAAGACCCTGTCTCAAAAAAAAAAAAAAAAAAATTAAGAAAAGTCTCAACAGTAGGTGGTGAGAAAAATGAAAAGCAATTAAAATTCTCATTTGTTGCTGTTGTGAATGCAAGACGACAGACAACTTGAAAAAGATTTGGTACTTTTCATATCTATTACAATTTCACTCCTCAATACTTAATGGCAAATAAATAAAAGACATATATGCATCAATCACCAAAACCCAGAAATTAAAACGGTACTTCAAATGGTGAATGAACAAACAAATTGTGGCACATACAAATAGCCAAATACTACTGTGTAACAAAAAGGAATGAAATACTTATATTTCTAACAACTCAAAATACTTGCAACTATATCTTTATAAGTAAAAGAAGCCAAATCAAAGCCTAGATAATATATGACTCAATTTTTAAGAGACTCTGGAAAAGGCAATAACTGTAGTGGCAGACTACAGATCAATGTCTAGCATGGACTAAGTAAGTAGGAGGGACTACAGAGGACCTGAGGGTACTTTAAGAGCTAGTGGAAATAAATTGGAGATTGACTGGAGAGGCGGCTACACAACTATGTGTGTTTATCAAAATATATAAAAGGTATACCCCAAAAAAGTAAATTTTACAATATGTAAGTTATACCAATTATAATTCAATAAACCTGACATTTTTATAAAGTTAACCCTCTGTCATGCATTATGATGTTTCCTAACAAACAGTGAACATAGGATCACTGGTTTCTTCTTGGGATTTAATGGCATTTAGCCTTCAGCAGAGAAAACTAAATAACTTTTTATCCATATAATTTTTTATGCATACAATTATAAATATGTGTTTTAAAATAAATATAAATATGATTGCAGCTACTTTTGAATAGTCTAAGAAGACAGATTTAGCTCTAGGAAAGAGTGAAAAGCTTCAGAGCATGACATGATCTAGCTGAGACTGGCAGTTGAGACTGTTTCTACTTGGTTGATTGGAATCGCATGTAAGTGTCATCTACTGGGCCTAAGAAAAACAAAACTCCCCAGTAAGCCAGCAAGATGCTTTAGGGAGAGGGTAGGGGTCATGTCTCTTGTCTTCTAGATGGAATAATCTGATGAACTACATAACAAACAGCAGTTGAGCTCTGAGCTGGTTACCTTTTTACCCAGCAAGCATAGCAGTGTTACTCTCAGATATCCATAGTATTGAACAAAGAATTTAGACACAATTTACAATAACCTTCTTTCGCCTACCTAAGGATCTCATGTATTTTACTTTCAATCCTGGCACATCAATGTTCTATTATCAAACTTTCATCAATCCTTTCTAAATTATCTTACCATTTACTGTAATGCTTTGTTATAATGTCAAAACACAGAGTGATGCTGTCTATATTCAATAGAAAATACAAAGTCAAATAAATGTTATAATAATCTTTATTTTGCACCCTGACTTGAGAGCTGCCAGTGATCTCCTATGAATGATAAAAGGATCAATGCAACAAGAAGAGCTAACGATCCTAAATATATACGCACCCAATACAGGAGCACCCAGATACATAAAGCAAGTTCTTAATAACTTACAAAGAGACTTAGACTCCCACACAATAATAGTGGGAGACTTTAACACTCCACTGTCAATATTAGATAGATCAATGGACAAAAAATGAATGGTAAATAAATCAGCAATTGCATTCAAAAGCAGCACATCATAATATAAATTATTTGATTGTCTAATCTGAAATTTATGTGCATATCAAAATTTTAGAAAATCAGAAGAGTACATATACATATAGTATGCACAATAAAAAAGCATATAGCAAAGTAAAAGAAGCTGATCTTCAAAGCGTTTTTCTGTTGCATATCTTTAGTGCTTTTATCTGAGATCAATTTCAAAACTTCTAATCTCTATATGTCTTTGTTTCTCTCTCTCACACACACACAAACACACAACCACACATACACATGCACATTTATCTTAGTCAATTTGAAGTATAGTGAAAATCATAGAATATTAAAAATATATTGTAAATGTCATTGAAAAGGCTTCAGGGATTGACTTTTTATCACTGGATATGTACAAAAACATTATATATTTTCAGTAGTTGTGGGGCATAATTGTAAGATCATCCAACACATTGAAATTCTTATCTAGATAATATGATTAAGAAGTAGTTTACAGGATATTGAACACAAGCAAGCCTAATAATTGGTGGGTAAAGAGCCACACCTTTGAAAATGAGTAAAAGAAAAAATTCTTTCTAGGTTGACAGTGACTAATTACCTGGAGAATGATTAATTTCATTCAAAACTTCAATCCTATATAATTGTCTATTCTGTCTACATTTAAATCTGGCTTGAATTAGATGCAATAGAACATCTGCAGAGGATAAAACATTACTTAGGTCCATGTCTATTTCTGTTTGTGTGGCATTCTTAGTTATGTTCCCTCATAAATCAGTCAGATGGAAGACATAGGTGCCGTAGTCCCATTGTAACTTGATTTTCTGCTGTAGGAGATCATGCACTTGTTTCTCTCCACTCATGGACTTGAAACAAGAGGTGATAACAACAGCATTGTTGGAATACTGAAGGTGATAAATAGTCAATTAGTCAACCAGAAAACTAAGTCAAATTGGAGGACAATTTTAGAAACTAATTTCAAAAACAAATTTTAAAAACAAATCTTAAATAAGATTATGAACAATTACTTCTGAATACCCACAAATTTGTTCTGCATAATTTAGCCCTTATATTACAAGAAAAGGAAGCTTCATTTTTATTATTGCTGTCTTCATCATTATTGTTACTATTACTTTTTTATAATAATTGATGACAACTATTAGTGTTCTTGTACTGTTGGTTATATGGATACTACAAAAAAAAATCAGTGAATGTTTTTAATTGCTATGTGAGAAACTTTAACACCAAGTAGTCCATGTAAATGGCCAAGCATGTAAAAGTAGGTTGCTGAAAAACTGCATCTTCTGCCATTAAAAGTAATGCCTAAAACACAATTACTTTTGCAACAACCTAATAATATGGAAAGACAACGTGCAAATTCCAATCAGTGACTTTGAAGCCTTCTAAGTATGACTGCATTATCATATCACAATGTCTATGCTGAGAGTCTGATTTTTAAGCCTTCTGTGTATCCTGTTTTACCTGTGAAGAGTTTGACTATTCAACATTGTTTATACCCACATGAACAGAACATGTGTAATCTTAAACTGTGATCTTTGCACGATCAAAACCAAATTCAAAACTAAGTCATTTAGTTGTTAATTTCAAGAGAGAAATACTTTGGTGCTTTACACAATTTTCAGTGGCTCTCGCGTGTAATCCTAGCACTTTGGGAGGCAGAGGGTAGTGGATCATTTGAGATTAGGGGTTCAAAACCAGCCTGCGCAGCATGGTGAAATCCCCGTCTCTACTAAAAATACAAAAAAATGAGCCGGACATGATGGCGGGTATCTGTAATCCCAGCTACTTGGGAGGCTGAGGCAGGAGAATTGCTGAACCCGGGAGGCAGAGATTTCAGTGAGCTGAGATGATATGCCACTACATTCCAGCCTGGATGGCAGAGTGAGACTCTGTCTCAAAAAAAAAATTATTTTATACACATAATGGAGACTTTACTTACTGTAGTATGATACCTTCTCTAGTTTTATTTGACTCTATAGGTTCACATATAAAATTTCACATAGAAATGTTTAATTAGCTTTAATTTGATCAGCAGATGAATGTTATTTCCCAGAGGCAACCAAGGAAATGGTAACTGGTATTGAAATAGTAGGGAAAAGGAGACAAGAAAGGAAAATGCCAGGATCAAATCCATCATAATTTACTTTGGCTTCCTCTTTAAAGTGTTTTGTGTTAATTATGCATTTTTGAAAACCTCAGCCATGATCCCACAGAGGAGGAAAGCCTTTGCTTCACACAGCAGGAAATATTTCAGAACTATGTATTTCTCATTGCTTGCTGGAAGATAAAATAAATTCATATTCATCATGTACTTTCTAGTTTTGAAAAAGTAGGTTTCTGGCCAATTAGGATGCCCTGAGGATAAACATTTAGTTTTTACTTTTTATTTTTTTTCTCCTAAATTAGTTAAAACTTTTAATTCATATTCAAAAACAAATGGCAATTATAAAGAAAATATTTTAACACACAAAAATAAATCTTAGTGAATCCTAAATTTCTGCCAAATGTTTATTTATGAGTATTTTACGTGCATGCAGTGTTTTTAAATTCATTCTTTATTTCTCACTTTGGAAGTACATATATCACTTTACCCTAAAATCACAATAGTATCATTTCAAATATTGAAATTTTATCTTAAAAAATAAGAAACATATTGGTATCTTTCACTGGAGTGTATGACATTTGTGGACCGTCGCCATGCATCACATTGTATCCTAAGTATTACTACTTTGTCTAGATAGTGGTAGGCATTCAATGCACATCAAATTGAAACTAATTCTGGGAAAAGACATCCAGACAGCTCACCCTCAGCGGATTATACTGCCTCTAACATTACATTTCAGATTGCATTTTCACTACTTTTTCCCTTACCACTGAAGTAACTATTTTAAGCTACAGCTAAGTGATCACCAATGCTTCTCACCACTATGCAATAGTAACTCAATTTGTAAATTATTCATTAGAGTTATATCAATTATCTGTTTAACCTTTAAGCTTCATTTTTAAGGTCTTACTGCTCCGCTTTTTTCTCACAATTAAGCTGTCTTCAATATTCTAAATATATTAAAATAAGGATCAAAAATCTTTAAAGCAAGCAAATACATACTTTTTGGAACACAGCTATTACCTCAAGCTACTTTTATTTTTCCTTTTGTATTACTCAACATATGATAGCATAATCTGTATGTAAGGACTTCACTTATTGACTCGTTTGCTCTGGCTGTTTCAATTTTACTCACCCTTTTACACAGCTATTATCAGAAAAATCACTAATAACTTCCTATATGCCAAAGTCAATAACCCATCTTCTTTTGTCATCATTTTTAATTTCCTTTTAGCATTGTGCCAATTTATTATCTCTATTCATCTTAAAATAGTCCCTCTATTGCCTTCTGTGGCAGGTTATTACCGATTGTATTCCTTGTCTTCTGAGTGTTCCTTCTGTGTTTATTTGTTCTTTTTCACCTCTCACCAGACAAATCCAGTGATTTCACCCTGAATGACATCTCTTGCCATTTTCCTTCTTCCATTTTAACGTTTTGCCCCGTAACTATCACTTATTATAAATTGTTAGCACCATCTGACTATAGATGATTGCTAAAATTATATTAATAGTTTGAACATATTATAAGCTACTTTACACATTTCTAACTTCCTAATCATACTGCCCACCAAAATACCTTACAGGCACATAAAACTCAACATACCAAGCACTAAATTATTTATCCCTTCCCCAAATTTTTATCTTTAAATTAATAACACTGCCATTCACTCTGGCACAGATGTGTAAAACACTGAATCATTTTCCATGTAAATATAGCAGATTTTATATTATATATATTTATATGAATTATAATTATAATCTTAATCAAATAAATTTAAATATTATATATATTTTAAGTACACATATACATTTAATTTATATTTGTATATTTAAATAGATAAATATGCATACAAGTACAAAGAAAAATTGCAAAATCACACCAATCTTGGTGTATTACAGTACTACAATTAGCTCAGTAGTGTTGTAACATTTCATTAAAGGATTCACAGTGGAAATACAATTGTACTATCCCCAAAATTACAGTAAGATCAGTCAGGTTTGGGCTTTTTCTAAGAAAAAGAAGAAATTTCTCTTGAGCCTCTATTGACTGTGACACTTGTGGAGTATAACATATGTAGCATTGAATGTCCAATATTTTCTTTTCTCCAAGTTTCTTGCAGGCTATAAGAAATGAGACCATCATTTGACCCACAAGACATTTTTTAGAAAAGTAGAGAATAAAATGCAATTTCTTTAAACTTATATGTTCAAAAGTTATCAGCTTAATATTAGAATCAAAAATACATTGATCCAATTTAAAATAATTTTTCCATCTGATTATGAAAAAAGAGACATTACAGAATTGTTTTTTCCACGTTGGCTTAGTGTCACTTACTTGGGAGGGTTTTAAAAATCCCAGTGCTCAAACTACCTCAGAATTTCTGGAGGCAGCACTGTGGAATCAGCATTTATAATGCTTTTTAGATGACTCTATAGAGAATCAAAATAGAAAATACTCAATTTCAGTAAAAATGGCAGTGAAGTTGATATGTTCTAACTCACTCCTACCACAATAAGTTGTAAGAATTGCATTGTTTTTGTTTTTATTTGAAATGGTGAAATGCTATATGACCTAATATGTGACTTACACCCCAGTGTCTGAATAATTTTTGGGGGGCAAATTTTGCTGCCCATGAGACCTTTCTTGCCAGGATTTCTCAAACATGGCTCTATTGACATTTTAGACTAGATAACTGTAGACACCTGTATGATCATCAAAAATGCTTTCAGACATGGACAAACATTCTCAGGAGTAGGGGCAAAAATCATTCTGGGATAATTTTATATAGGAAAATGCCTAGGAAAAAAACAAATAGGAATTAACACAAAATGTACTGTGCTGGAATGAGAAAAAGTGACGAGATTGTGTTTTGCTATCAGGGAGAAATAAGAAAATTCAGATTAAGAATAGCATTTTTTTAGCTCTAGGATGTTAGTGTTATTAAAATCTACCATTGAGTTAAACAAAAACTGTACTTATTAAACTGTGGTACACTATTATTAAACACTTTTCTGACACTGGAAATGGCAAATGTAAAGTAAGACAGAACTAAAAAATCAATGAAATCCAGTGTATTCAGTATTTTAGGCTTCACAATTGGCAAAGTTTTGGAGATCTTAACATTTATATGTGCCACATGTATATTTGAATTTAATGTTTTTTTTAAAATTACATTGCATGGGTTGTTTTGTGATTTACTTTCACTTAAAATCACATTATGAACATTGTGTCCTGTATAGTAGCTGTTTATATTTTATTAGGATGTACCTCAATATATTAAAACATAAAGCAGTCTCTAGTATTTTTCCCATTTTAAGGTCCCATTACCAGACCTTTAAAAAATCCTGACAAGTGTGATGTTTCAGGATTATGCTATTACCAGGCTAAAAACTCAACTCTAGAGTTCTCATAGTAAATATGGAAAAAATACCCATATTTGAAATAACTGGCATTAACTTGAAAATTAATAACTTGCACTATGTCCTTTTTTTTAGCTTTTCTGTAGTAAAGAATGTTAGCAACATCAGAACCTCTCCTATTCTCAGAATTCTCCACTTGACTCCTCCCGCCACAGATTTAAAAACTCAACGATGTAAGGGTTCTTCCAAACAAAATAATACTGTTAGTTAGAGAGTGCTTTGTCCCCCATGACTGAAATTAAAACCCCAAATGAGTCAGTTCTAGATTTGATCTTGACACTCCAAGCATCTCATTAGGCCCGTATCTTAATCTTGGCCCCTTAAATTTTTCAACTTGATCAGAAAAACAAGTGGGGGGAAGTCTCACAGGAAGACAGCACCAAAATAAAATGAGGTTTCCCCAGAAAATCTAGCACAGAACAGAGCTTGCCTATATTCTTCACCTTTATGTGGAAGAGCCTTCCTGAGAAAGAGGAAGCTTTAGTCTCCATTTACCATGCCAGTTGGAAGAGAGGAAAATTCCAAAAGAAGGGCAAAGTCAAGAAAGTGTGACTGCAAGGTAATTGTATAAAAGTGTTCTAAAGAGATCATACACTATAGTATATAATACAGAAACATAAGAGTTTAAACTTCTTTGATCACCAAACTTTTATCTTCAACTCTAGTCAGTGATGCTAGAGTCCTTATTTTTGGTATCATGCCTCCTAGGTGTGGAATAAGGAAGATGGAAGACTGGAACACCCTGAGAAACAAGAGTAGATTCCTCTTCCTACAAGCAAGAGGACACCTGCTTTCAGCTACTGATTCCTGAAACCTGCGTTTTCTACCTTCTCCCTGGGTTCCTTGGGATGGAGTTTCATTTACACTGTCAGAATCATTAAGCCAAGAAATTCTTCAAACTTCCACAGAATGAGATGATTCTGTTCCCTCTTGAAACTCTTAAAAATAATTTAGCATTTTATTTTGAAAGAGAACGTTTTCATATAGCTGCAGAAAAAAATGAAACTGTCCACTTACATGCTTTTTTAATAAGAAAACCATATTATTCTCAGTTGATAAACAATTAAGTAGAAATGTTCTAGAACATCTATTGAATAGAATTAAGAAAAGGAGTTTCTACATTCTTAATGTGACATAAGGAATTGTTTATTCCAATCTATTCTGAAAGGTAAGTTCTAAATGAAATTGCTGTGGTGATTCCAATATTCATTAGCTATTGTTAATTTCTATGAAGTTTTGAACTATTCTGATTTATCTCATGTACTTCTGAAGATTACAGTAAGTCACAAAAGAGCAATAACTAAGGAAGCAAAAGACTATGTAGACGTGCCCAGTGAAAACAATCGGGAAAATGATCTTCATTAAGCTATAAAGTACAGTCAAAAATCAAATTTATTTATTTTAGTCCTATTGTTCAAATACAATTGAATAAGAGGAGTAGCTCAACTTCTACGTCCTGTTCTAGCTTCCATAGGAAAAAATTGGTATAACATTAAAATTGAAATAAAATATTATGATTCTGCTATACCATAAACCATTCAGGTAATATTTATATTATATTTTCAACCTAAGAAGATAATGTAGATCTATCAGAGTACCATACATTTTGTTTTCAAATTTTAAAGTATCCTATTGAATTATAACTTCTATTTTGTTGGATTTTTTTCATCACATTAATGTCAAGTGGAATGGTGATCACAAGCTGCCTTATTCTAATGAGTGCCCAGGGGTTGGGTGACGGGCAGCTTACTGAAAGGATCTTTAAACTGTAAGTTCTTTAGGGCATGGATTTATCTGTATCTTAACCTTTCTGAGGCTCTAATTCCATTTGCATCACTTTATGAATAATGAATAATAATGACAGAGCAAGTTCTATTAAAGATTTTAGTGCCTTGGTAGGTGAATCAAATTACTGCTTATAAATTAAAGTCACCATTCATACACGTTGTAACATTTCATACTAGTATACTTTTAAATGTATGAAAGTTTTCTTTCCCCTTGAAAATACGTTTTCCGAAGTGATACAATACAGTGAAACAGGTAATTTAGAAACTAATTAGAGTGCTATTTTATTTGTTCATACTGGAGAATAATGTAAAAATTTAGAAAACAAATTATAATAGAATTGTAATAGTCTAATTAAACATTCGTACCATGTCTATTAATAGGTCACAATTGATTTTACTATCTTACGTTTCTTTGGAAAGTCTTTTTATTACATAATTAAAAATCATCTAGTAGAACATCTACTTCCAACTATGATGCAGTAACTGGTATTGGGCTAGCACCCCAAGCTAAACAACCATAATACTAGGCGAAATACATAGCTGTTTTGAGGCAACTGAGACTATAAAAATATTAGAGGAAAACACATGAGATGAATCCCATTTTTACCCTGGCTTACTAACAGGGGAAATTCCAAACCTTCTATGAAGGGTGACGAATTCCAAACTAAATGGGTTGTTGGGCAAATCCACTGAATAAAGAAGGTACAGATCAAAATTAGGAACAGAGACATGTCAGTTACCTGAGACAGATGGCACAGAAGAAGGAACTGTGACTAAGGTTATTTCCTGAGAGTCTTTGGTGGAGGACTGCTTGATGTATTGGCAGGGTGAGGCTACACAAGACTTACCTGAAATCGATCACTACAGAGTTAAGAATAAAACAGAGATAATGAAAATCAGATTAAATTTATGCTGTGTTAGGGAGAATCTGTGAGGTGTCCATGGCATTTATTTTACTCTTTTAACTTGACAGGACTCAATATCCAAACTCTGCCTTTCCTGTAGAGATCCTATTTACCATGCCTTATTCCTTCATATGCCCCTGGTGGAACCTATGAGGATACTATGAAAATATGATTGGTGGGGAAATTAAAAGGTTATATCTTGAGAAATATGAAAAGTTTAAAATAAGAATCCCATTCTCTCTCCCTCTTTCTTGTCCTCTTTCTTTCTTTCATTCTTTCTTTTCTTTCTTTTGCTGTTTCTTTCTTTCTCTTTTTCTCTCTTTCTAAAAAAAAAAAAAAAAAAAAGGGAAAAAAGAAAAAAAAAATCTGTTATCCAAATGGCCACTTTAAAAACAAGGGGAAAAAAAGCTAATTGAAACCAAAATAAGTAGAAGTAAATACAATTTTTAAAAAACTCAAATTTAGTTCTTGGAACAGTTAATAAAATAGCTAAAACAATGTAAAGATTAAAGAAGACAAAAGAGAAACACACACATACAAATGCACACACTCATAAAGTACCAGCAACAGAAATGACAGAGGGTATCATCATAATGCTACCAACATTAAAAGTACAAAAAGGAAATACTATGATCAAAATCATCCTAAGCATTTTGCCAACATAAATGAAATAAGCAAGTCCTTACAAACCACAACTTAACAAAATTTAATGAAGAAAAAAGATCAAATCTGAATGTTCACCTATATAGTAAACCGTTTACATCAAATATTTTCTCATGAAGAAAATATAATACACATTCAAAATTTTCACTGCTGCCTTCTACAAAACATTTTAAGGAAAAACCATAACGTCAGTAATGTCCAAACTCTTTCAGAAAATAAAAAATAAAAAATGAAATTCTTTACAACATTTACAACATTCTTCTATAACATTTATAAAATGTTATAAAGATCCTATAACCTGAATACCAAAAGCTGAAGAGATACCATGAGGAAAGAATATTCATTCTTCATGAATATAGGCAACAAATTCTCAAAAAATATTCACAAAAATATTAAAAAACTAAATGTAGCAATATTCATACAAACATAATATGTTTTAAATCAAATTGTAAGCCCAATAAGTACAATTTTAAAATGCTGTCACTCATTATAAAAGGCAATACAAATTAAAAGCACAATGATCATTATGTAAGATATATAAATGTATGTTGTATTATGGACTTTTGTCTGAATAAAATTGACTTTTCAAAATCATTTCACACCATACATATTGTCTGTACCCACAATTAGGACAAGACCTTAAGGCAAATCTTTGTTGTTTTTGTTTTAACAAAATTTTAACTTAATCGCTGACATAGTTGTCAGCTAAATTATTATCTCTCATTTCAACCAACAACATAATATGTTCTACTACAAGGCCCAACCAACAATCTGGGTTTTACAATTTCTGGATAATTGTAATTGCCCAAATGATGGTTGACACAATCATTCCATATACAATGTTGCAATGACAGAGTAATAAATTTATGGTGCTTGTCCCAACTTCCATAAAGTAATATGTCATCTAATTATAAAAATACTCTTTCATAATTATAAATTCAAATGTATTCTCAGCTGTTAGGGGAATTCAGTGTACATTTTATTACATATGAAATCTCATTTTATCTCATTGTTATGCTGTGGAATAAAAGATTCATAGTGTATTTTAGGGACAAAGATGTATTTTGTTATTTAATAAATTGTACATAAAAATAATTGATTCTCCATTAACTTAGTGAGACAAGCACATAAAACATCTTTTATTTTACCTTTGTATATGCACAAAATTTGCTTTTATAACTAGGGTTTTATTTTAGTTTTTCAATTTAAATACTAAAACAAAATATTAACTTAAGACTTTTTAAAAAGCATATTAAATTGTTAAATATGGATGAATGTCAAGTATACCTGAGACTTTTATTTGGGACCATTTTACTAAGCGATTAACTCAATACAAAATTCACTGAAATAACAATACAGAAAACTCTAAGAAATGTTTCGTCTAAACACACACATTTTAAATTATTTTCCTAATTCCAGGAAATAAATACAAGTAAGCACTTGTATTTATTTTGACTTGTTAAATATTTAAGCGTCTTCAACCACAGAGCATTCAAGATTAAAATCTAGAGTTGATAAATTATTACATCTAATATGGACCTCTGAACCTATCTAAAGAAAATAAATATGCCAACTTACTTGGAGAAAACCTTAACACCAATTATAGGTTATAATCCAAGAAATGTGTATTAGGGGAAAACATAAATGCTAAAAATTAAAAAAAAAAAAAACAAAGAACGATTACGGCTGATAGGAAGGCAGTGACCCATTTCTTCATTAGATACCGAAGAAATATATATATGAAACATCCCACTTAGTCGTCAGTCTACCCTTAGTATTATGATACCTCTGCAAGTCAAAAATAACAAAGAAAAAGCACGTATTAATCTTCCACTTGACTAGGGAATTAAAAATTTAGCTATAAAAACTAAAGCAAAAAATATTAAAGCAGCATCAGCTAATCTACAGACATAAATATGTATGTATGTGCACATACATATACATATGCACAAACAACCCTCCATACATATGTATAAATTTTGTATTCTGAATCATAGAATAACCTAGAGAGTTTCTGCTAATTAGTAACCTTTTAAAAAATTAACATACTCTGTGTCATTAAAATTATATTTCTGACACATAAAGTATGTTTTGTTTAATTAGTAATATTTCCCACTTTATATTAAAAAATAATGAGGGTTAGCATTTTGTGAATATTAAATTGTGAATTTAGGTTTAGTATTAGGCAATAGGGGAGGAACTTTCACATATATTGTTATATTTTGTCTTTAATATAATAAAATACTCTGAGGTAGGAATTATTATCAAGATATTATAAATGAAAAAGTGAACTGATGTCTTCTAGATTTCATCATTTGTGAGTGGTAAAGCCATGATTCATATGCAAATAGTATTACAACTTAAAAACATAATTTACAAAGAGTATTCAAACTGCTCTATTTCAGCCATAAAAATTTCCTAACCTAAGGTAAACTGATTATATGTTTCTGATCAGAAGAAATACAAAAATTAATTACAGAACTGAGCAACGTATTAAATGTTAGCAAGCTTAATCTTACACTGAGCTAATTGTAAATAGCAGAACTGTGAAACAAGGATATATCTCACTTATAGCTACTTTATTAAATTGTGCTGTCTTTTTTACCATACACATCAATAAATATGCAAATGAAATCTTAAAAATTATTGTCCAACTATACAGTGAGTACATTTATAATTATATAACATATACTTAAATATAATGACATAAAGGGCATAAAAATAAAACATCATAATTGTCTTATACCAGAGATATATGAATTTTTTCTGTTCTAGATTTTATATTTTCTTCTAAAATTTACTGATATCACTCATTTGTTAATGTCCATGCTAGTGCCTTCTATATTTTCTTATAATACAAGAGTCTGCATGGTCTGTAATTCACTTAGCCACAATTAAATATAATACGGTCATGCATTGCTTAACAATGGAAATACATTCTGAGAAATGTGTTGTTAGGTGGTCTTGTGCAAACATGGTAGAGTGTATTTACACAAAGTTAGATCATATTGCCTACTACACACCTAGGCTGTATGGCACAGCCCGTTGATCCTAGACTATAAACCTGTGTAGCATGATGCTGTACTGATACTGTAGGCAATTGTAACACAATGTTAAATATTTGTGTATCTTAGCATAACTAAGCATAGAAATAGTTCTTTCCACCACCCAAAGAGTGCAATGTTCTAGTGGACTGACACCTATTTTTTTCTCAATTTTATTGGGACAATATGAGAATAGAATTTCAGGTCATAGGGCAAAAATAAATGTTTAGGTACCAAAGAGTCTAAGCTTTAGTGGTAACCACTTATTATACAACTGCTATAAATTGCTGCCATCAGGCAACTGAAAACCTGAGAGAAGATAGGACCATGCTTATGTACAACTATTGTGGTGTGGGAAGCTACTTGTACTATAAGACACTGAGTTTAATTATAAAACATCCACTTGGGGAAGTAAATGCCCTGGGTCCCATCAATCTTAATGATAATCTATCTCATTCAGCTTAATGAATTGCTGCTACCAGGGATCTGAAAGCCTAAGGGAAGATGGGACCATGCTCATGTCCAACTACTGTGTTGTGGGAAGCTCCTTGTACTATAAGAAGTTGAGTTCAGTTATAAAGCAACCACTTGGGGAAGTAAATGTCCTTGGCCCCATCCAGTTTATTGAGGACCATCCAAAGGGAATGTCTAGGGCTATTCATCTTATAATTCTTAGAAATAAAGTTTGTGCGTTTATTTCTATTTTTTAAATCATGGGTAAGTAAAGTTTCAACTATGGTCCAAATCTTGCTTGTGGCTTGTTTTAGAAATAAAATTTTACAGGAATTTAGGTACATTATTTGTTTACACATGGATGATGGCTGCTTTCATGCTTCAACAGCATAACTGATTAGTTATGATAAACACAATGAGCTCTCCAAGCCCAAAATATTTACTATCTGGCTCTTTCACTGAAAGTTTGCTGAACCTTCCTGGAACTCCATTGCCTTTTTTTTTTAAATCTCATGAATGAAGAGTTTCCAAAAGATCAACTTGGGTTGTTTGTTTTTGTAATTTTATGTCTATATATTTACAAAGGTATTGTTTAGCATGCTTATATTCCAGTATGTATTTTTAAAATCCTGTAACCTCTCTTTCACTTATGCAATGCTATATATGACATCATTTCTCTGCCCCATAAATATCAATTGGAATTTTTAATGGAATAAAAAATGATATACTAAATATTTTAATGTACCTACCTGTAATGTATATATTTACATTTGTGCCAGGAAGTGAGAAATATCAAATAAAACTCAAATAAAATAACTGCTTTTGGAAACAATTGGAAATTGCTACTTAACCTCATTTTGATGAAGGCAATTACAATGGAGGGGTCAGGCTTACATTTGATTCAACTCTATTGATCGAGCATAGCATTATTAAAAGTGGGAGAATCAATCATTTTGTGGCTCCTGGTATGAAGTAAACAGGAGTAAACATCATCATCATTAAAACTTTTACCAAATATTTGAAACTAAATGTAATCATGCTTATAGTACTGTTATAAGTTTTCAGGAAATAAAGGGACTAGAAAAAAGGAACTATTGGACTTGAAGCTAAAACCATTTATGACCGTCTTGCTCCAGGGTGACTGTAACATTGCTGCATCCATATTAGTACAGGTACAGTCCCAGAAAAACAGCCCACCTGAATCTAGTTGAAATAGCAGGCTCATGAACAAATACATGAATGTTGTTTTAAAGCATGATTCTGAAGTGGTTTCTCACAGAGCAGCAGAAAATTGATACTACTGACAAAGTTGGGTGATTATACATGGACAATATTTTACTAATCTCGATATCTAAAAATATACTTAAATTTTTTATAATTTTTCAAAACTATATATTTTAGACCAATCTGTGTCTATAATATTCAAAGTTAATTTCGTTGTTAATTATATACATGTGCAAATATTTGAGAGATAGAAGTAAAAAAGAGAGTATTACCTTGCATCTTTTGGCCACTTTCATGCTGGAAAGAAAAACCATGGAAGTGCGGTTATCCAGAGATAAATGAAATTATCTGGAAGAGCATTTCAGTGTCCAATAAGAACTAAGATTACATGTATTCTTGGACATAACTTCTTGAATCTCACTTTTCAAGTTTTGATAGTTATTTTGTAATCCTATACTTCCATGTATTAAATCACTTTGTCAGTATAAAACCAGAGGGATATTAATTCATTGCACTCAACTCTAACAGATAAAGTTCTTAATTCCATAAAAAGGACAGGAATAAAAGAATCTAAATATAAGAAATTTGGGTGTTTATGCCAGACCTAGTTGAGATTAAAAGCAGTAATTTTTGTTAGTTTATAAAAACTAGTCTTCATTGCCCACCATACGTGGTAGCCATTATACTATAGGAACCAGCAGAATAATTCAAAATTTTTATGCTCTAGAAAAGCATACACTTACAAAATACTCTTTTTCAATTGAAATTATTTATTTTATTTCTCAGATGATTCATTTTATGATTTTCTGTTTAAAACTGGTTGGACTAGAAGTATTTGAATCTTAAACCAAAAAGAGCATGAACACTGAATCATTAAGAGTTTTATTTTATAGTAAATATGTATTCAACTACTGTGTCTAATCTTTTTCAACATCTGTTACCTATCAGTGAATTATTTAACTTAGTTTTCACTCCACTAAGAAGCCAATAGGCCTTTTTATGAAAGCAAAATTTTGTGAGTAAAACAATTCTTCTTTCACATCAGCATATTCCAGTCTAAAACTGAGTCATACTATAATCCTAAAAAGATCTTAAATAATGCATTTATACTGATAGAAAATATTCCTATTGGATACAAGCAAGTGCAAATAATCTGGAAGTAAAAATATAATTGAGTACATGGAAAAGATAAAAGCAAAAATTAAATTTATTTTAAATTAGTCATAATTGAATAATCAATATCAATGTTATTAGTAACTGACATCTATAACTTACATTACTGTTCAGTTTCTACATTGTATAGATCTGTGAGTTTTGCCAAATGAATATCATGTGTCCCCCATTACAGCGTCATACAGAATTATCTCATTGTCATAAAAATCTCCTATATCTACCTATTCACTCATCTCCCCTCCCTGAACTATCTTATCAACTATTTGTTTTATTTGTGTAGTGAAACATTAAAAATAATAAGAAAATCTGCTCCAAAACAGGAAATTGGAAATGGATGCTTTATACAAAATTATTTTTCTCCACCATATGAAGAATGAAAGAACAAGTGAGGACTGTGTTACTGTGCTAAATAACCCACTGGCAAGTTACACAGTTAAAAAAAAAAAGTAAGTTAAGTACTGTATTTGCGAGCCCTCAAAAAACTAAAAATAAACCTACTATTTCATCTAGCAATCTCACTACTGGGTATTTATTCAAAGGTAAGAAAATCAGTATATCAAAGGAATACCTGCATTTCTATATTTACTGCAGCACTATTCACAATAATCAAGATATGGAATCAATGTGAAATGTGCATCAACAGATAGACAGATAAAGAAAATGTGATATATATAAAAAATAGAATATTATTCAGCAATAAAAAAGAATGAAATTGTGTCATTCACAGCAGCATAGGTGGTACTAGAGGTCATTATGTTAAATGAAATAAGGCAAGCACAGAAAGACAAGTACCTCCTATTCTGGCTTTTATGTAGGAACTAAAAAATGTTGATCTCCTAAAGACAGAGAGTGGAATGATGGCTATTAGAGGGTGGGAAGAATAGGGACAGAGAGGGATGAGAAATTAGTTAATGAGCACAAAAATACAGCTAGATAAAAGGAATAGCATAGTAGAGCAATAGCATAGTAGGGCAACTATATTTAATAATAATTTATATTATGTTTCAAAATAGCTTGAAGAGACTTTAAATGTCCTCAACACAAAGAAATGATAAATGTTTGAGGTGATGGATATCCCAAATACTCTGATTTGATCATTACATATTGTATGTATGTATCAAAATATGCACAACTATTATGTATCAATTCTAAAAAGTAACGAAACACTCAAATAACTCAAAAAAATTGTCTCTTAAACAAGTTGAGAGATCATTTATTTGTTAAATTGAGGACTGAAAAGGGAAAGATATAAAAGATACAATTAGGTGTGTATCATTACATGTAAAATATCTTTTTTATTTGAACCAAAGTACAAGAAAATGACTAGCCTGAGCAATGAGAAAAGTAGAATAAAGTCACAAATTGTCAGAGTATATCCTAAGGCACAAGTGCTCAGACACAGCCCATAAATAGTTTTCCTAAAATTCTCATAATCATCAATTTTTGAATGAATGAATGGGCTTATCAAAAGCTCAGGGAAATACTGGAATAGTTGTTTGAATCGATAAATTTTGGATTTACTTCATCACAGATACTTTATGTTCCCACTCCCTATTATCATCTAACAGGTTATTATCTTATAAAACACATACTGAGAAATATTGTCCCAAACATACAAGCCCTGGAATAGTTAACGGGTAAATATAAAATTATTATAAATTAAGATATTTTACAAACTTTTATTATATTTTCTATTAAATGATGGTTTTAGATTGCTGCTAATAAAGTTTATACCCTTTTGGAGATATCTTAATTGATGGGAATTTGAATTAATTTTGAAATAATATACATTTTATAGTCTATCGAGATGCAATACATCTGTTCAATATATCTTATTTTATTTTTACCTTGATATCCCTGAAATTGTCCACAAACTTACGAGACTTTTACTACAGCTTCTATTTCCATGGCCACAGTTACCCTCTCATTCTTGAAAGAATTGAAAACCTCTTTGCTCCTTGAAAGCTTTTTGTAGGTAATTTTCCCTCAGAAATTTCTAAATGAGCTCAGTAGTGGGAATGATACCAAGAGCTAGTCAGAAGTTTTAACACCAGATGGATTAGTCTTGTAAGAAAAAACTCAAGCAAACCCTTTTTTGTTTTCAGCAGGAGTATCATTCTCTCCCAACTGTAACTAGTTTGTGCTGTTGTTACCTCTTCAACCTGGGTAGAATTAATAGTATCAGCTGTGTGAAATCCTCTCCTCTCCATCAGTCATTTTTACCATTCAGTAAAAATGAGCCAAATCAGTTTCTCTTCCTTGTTTTAGAATTGACATGACTAAAAAAAGAGATGGGGGTGGAAATTATGAGAAACCACCGTCATTGACTGAATACTTAGGATTTCAGCAGAGATAAAGTCATCTGGGACAAATATTTGAAAACAGAAAAACATTATCAAAAAGTATCTAACACAAATATATATCTTCAAACAAGATAGAAAAAGCTTAAGAAATATAAATAAGACATAAGAAAGCCTTATATCCTCAATTTTTAATTTTATATCCATAAACTCTTCTGTAAGTAGAAAAGATTGTTTCTTAGTTCTTGTTGCTCTTATGAAGCAATCCATGGAGTCAATTGGTAGGAAGTTCTTATTTTTCAGAAAATAATTTTTAGGGGTGTGAGCACTGGAGAGCATAAAAAGAAAAAAGATTGAAAGAACTGCTATGTAGAGATGTGTTTAATTGAAAGAGCAAGTCCCATAATTTCTCAAAATTCTGTAAATTCCTGAGAAATTAGATAACATGCAATTATTATAATTATTTCAAAAATGATAAAAAAATTAAGTTAAATATTACGAAAATTAGTAAACTTACTTAACATGACTTATTCAGATAAAAATTTTATCTTTATTGTACTGAACTTTTAAATATACCTGTGATAGGGATTGTATTGGATCTACAGATTTTGTGGAATATGGTCATTTTTAATGACATAAATTTTTCTGGTCCATAAGCATGGGATATTTTTCTATTTGTTACATTTGTTTGTGTCATCTACAATTTTTTTATCAGTGTTTTGCAGTGTTTTCTTGTAGAGACTTTTACCACGTGAGTTAAGCATATTCCCAATTATTTTATTTTACTTTTTTTTGTAATTACTGTAAATGAGATTGCTTTCTTTGTATGATTCTCAACTTTATTGTTGTTGATGTATAAAAATGTTACTGATTTTTGTACATTAGTTTTGTATTCTGAAACTTTGCTGAATTCATTTATTAAAGTAAAGGAATTTTTGGAGAAGTCTTTAGGGTTTTCTAGATAATGATCATATCATCAGTGAACAGAAATAATTTGATTTCCTCTTTTCTGATTTGGATTTTTTATTTCTTTTTATTGCCTGAATGCTATGGTTAGGATTTCCAGTACTATGTTTGATAGGAGTGGTGAAAGTCGGCATCCTTGTCTTGTTCCATTTTTTAGGGGGATTTCCTTCAAATTTTTCTCATTAAGCATGACATTTGCTGTGGGTTTATCATATGGCCTTTATGCCTTTGAGGTATGTTTCTTATATGTTTAGTTTGTTAAGGTTTTTATTATGATGGGATGCTGATATCATTTTTCACAGAATTATAAAAAATCTTAAAATTCATACAGAACCCCCAAAAGGCTCAAATAGCCAAGCTATCCTAAGCAAAAAGAACAAAACAACAGACATCACATTACCCAAATTCAAAACATACTACAAGGCTTCAGTAACTAAAATGGCATGGTACTCATAAAAATAAACACAGAGATAAACAGAATAGAGAAAGAACCTCAACATAAAGCCACATACCTATAGCCAACTTATCTTTGACAAAGCAGATAAAAACAGACACTGGGGAAAGGACATCCTTTTCAATAAATGGTGAATGTCATAAGCAGAAAAACAAAACTGGACCCCCATTTCTCACCATATTAAAATCCAGTCAAGATCGATTAAAGACAAATGTAAAGCCTGATATTATTACAATATTAGATGAAAACCTAGGCAATATTCTTCGGGATATTGGATTAGGCAAAAAAAAATTGTGACTAAGACCTCAAGGGTACAAGCAACAACAACAACAAAAACATAGACAAATGGGACTTGATAAAACTAAAAATCTGCACAGCAAAAGAAATAATCAATAGAGTGAAACAACAACCTGCACAATTGAAGAAACTATTTGCAAACTATGAATCTGACAGGGGGCTCATATCCAGAATTTACAAGGAATTCAAACACAACAACAACAACAACAGAAGCAAATAATCTCATTAAAAAGTACACATAGGCCATGAATAGACATTTTTTCAAAAGAAGATATACAAGTGACCAGCAAACACATAAAAAAATCCTCAAAATCACTAATCATCACAGAAATGCAAATTAAACCACATTGAAATATCATCTTATACCAGTCAGAATGGCTATTATTAAAAGGTCAAAAAATAACTTACACTGGTGAAGGTGCAGAGAAAAGGGAATGCTTATACACTGTTGGTGGAAATGTAAATTAATACAACTTCTATCAAAAATAGTATGGAGATTTCTCAAAGAACTAAAAGTAGAACTATTATTCCATTCAGCAGTCTCACTGCTTGGTATCTATTCAAAAGAAAAAGAATAATTATAACAAAAAGACACCTGAACTTGTATGCTTATCACAACACTATTCACAATAACCAAGATAAGTAATCAACCTAAGTGTCCATCAACAGATGAATGGATAAAGCAAATGTGGTGTATATACACCATGGAATAATTTTTTAGCCCTACAAGGGAATGAAATCATGTCTTTTGCAGCAACATGGATGGAATTGGAGGCTATTACCTTAAGTGAAACAATTCTGAAACAATGTTAAATATTAAATTATCACTTATAAGTGGGAGGTAAGTAATGTATTCACACAGACTTTGAGAGTGGAATAATAAACATTGGTGACTAAAAGGTGGGAGAATGTGAAGTGGATGAGGGATGAGAAAATACTTTGCAGCACAGTTTACAATAGCAAAGACCTGGAACCAACCCAAATGCCCATCAATGATAGACTGGACAGGGAAAATGTGGCACATATACACCATGGAATATTATGCAGCCATCAAAAACGATGAGTTTGTGTCCTTTGTAGGGACATGGATGAACCTGGAAACCATCATTCTCAGCAAACTGACACAAGAACACAAA